>CABFOV010003525.1:47119-64500 GCA_902141375.1 Timema poppense
GTGTGTGTGTGTGTGTGTGTGTGTGTGTGCACTGCTATAGGTTTTGTGATATCTAGGCTACCTGGACAGACAGCCTCTTTAAACCTGTTTCTCTGAACAGTTTAAATTAAATAAATCTTACCATTAGATCCTTTCTTACCCCCTTTCTATGATAATACCCAACTTAGTTTGCAATACATCTCCTAAGTGCCAGATCAGGGTTTTCTCTATGAAACTTTAAACAGTGGATCAGTACCAAGAAACTAATAAATCACTTGCACCCGTATGCAATAATGATTCTGATGGAAACGAAAAGTGGAGCGGAGTAGATAGTGAATCAACTCCACTATATATTTCAATAAAACTCTTTCTTGCATACAGGCCTTAATTAAGGCAAGAATGTTCTAAGTAAGTATTATATTTGGAAGAAGGTATAGGAAAGGTGGATAGAAACACAATATGGCTTTTACAATGAAAAAAAGAACGCAGTTCACACTTTCATGGTGGCTACAGACAGAATTAAAAAATGTCTAAAATATCCCATTAATTTTTGAAATAACTGATAAAACTGTTTATGTTTAGTAGATAAAAAAAGTTTGTAATATGTGATCAATAGTAAATAAAACAAGTCCTCATCCACCATTGAAAAATGTTGCCTGAAAAAGTCAGAGAATTTTGTAAAATATGTTTTGTAGCCACCCTGCACTTTACATTGCTGCCATTGGACAAAAGGGTAATGGTTGCCTCTTAAAGAAAATCTATTGTCACCGCACAATCCCCTGACCTAGGTTTCATTCTAGTGAAACTTATCAGGGTAGGAAATGTGCAACGCAACTTACTTGAAGAGGGAACCAAAAAAATAGAAAATTGTTAAGAATGATAGGAACATGTAAACGGTATAACTTAAAGGACAAACAAAGGAAAAGCATTACAATTTGATTTTAATAGGACGATTCTTATCTGACAGCTAGAAAAGTTCTCACTTTTGATATGTATTATCAATAGTAGTGTGCAACACTTCATATTGTTGAAGCCAGAGCAAAAGTTCGCTTCAACACCCACAGTCTAAGCTTTGCATCTTTGAAACATTTTGAAGGAACAAGAAAACTTATATAGAAGCCCCTATGATGAATTTAAATATTCCAACATCTACTAATTTTGTTTTCTAAAAGGCTCTTCCTATGGATATTGGACTGTAGGTGGCAATGACATGTGCCTTGCCTTATAGACTCTAGGTGATAGAATATTCTGTGTTATCACAAGATTGGTAAGGGTTTGAATCATTCGTACGCATGTTTTATTCCAGGTGTTTGGCCCACGTGGGATCATAACCTGCCACAACGAGCGCCCAATGTGTGGAATAGAGAGTCAACTGAAATTGTCTGGTTCAAATTATAACCCCATCTACTTCTCTTTCTCCTCTCGCCACAAGCTGGCCTACAATTACGAGCTGGAGCATTTCCTCGATATTGTACAAGGTACAGTAAAATAAACCACCACTTAAGGGTAATGGTCCCTCAGAATAGTGGAGAGATATTTTTTTCCTCGTCAACACACATTCTAAATATGTTTTAGCTAAAACTGGTAAATATTATTTGCTTTAAAATATATTACAATTGATTAAATTATAATAGAGGTTTTCCTAAGACCATAAAACTCTTTAAGTGCTTTTGTATGCATATTTTTAATGTGATGGGATTTTATGAACAGTTATACATTACCGGCAACATAACCACGTCTTTTTACAATTAGAAAGGAAAATGAAAACTTCAATATACTAAAAACATTAATAATTTGAGCATGAAAAATGTAGTGATTTTTTTTTTCTCGTGACAGATTTTAATGTTTTATCAAACAAAAACCTTATATTTGACTTAAACTTCCTCATTCTTAATGTAAATAGTTCAGACAACTAGCAAGATGCGGTTCGCGAAATAACTGTATGTATTGATTTACAGGTAAAACCTCAAAGCTGAAGGTGGAAGGTAAAGAAGTGCTGGCTGTGTCCAAGATAGCTACAGCATGTGAAGAATCGGCCAAGACTGGTCAGTTTATAACTCTCAAGTGGGCTCCGGAGGAGCTACCCAGCTCTGTCGCGATTTAAAGCTGATCTAACAGTCTTTGGGCAGCTCTATCAGAATTATATAGCTTGTAATGAAGAGCTCATTCCCAAAAACTGTTTTTGATATTAATGGTGACAAGATATGGAGTTGATACAGTGTTTTGGGAGTGATGTTTTCTGTATTCCTCTCCTGAGCTAAGGATAGGATGACTGGTTGATTCAGGTTCCATTTTTTATTTAATAACTAGGGGTGGGCGGGAAATAAATCCCTCTTATTGTTCTGTTCTTGATGGAGGCTATTTTACTTCCTGTGGTGAGACAAACAAGTCTGTAAGCTAGTAACTTATTGTGCTCTCTATCAACAGTTATTTGTTGGGTTCAGTAAGATTTAGATGACAGAGTTATATTAAACTCGACCATCTTTAGTGGCATAGGGAGGAAGTAGCTTGCTGAGTAGTTTTTATAGGGATGTTGAACTAAATAACCATTATGGGTATCACACAGGAGTATTAATGGGGTTTAAAAAACCTAGATAATTTTAAAGTGGTTTTAAACCTAAAACATTTATGGTATTTCAAACTTAGAGGGAGTTAAATCCAGTTCATTAAACTGTGGGATAGATGTATTTTTATTCAGACTGGTGCATACATGCGCATAAACCCTGCTGATACCGCTACAATCTAGTGAGGAAACAGATGGCATTACATGGGGTCTAGTTTGTGTGTCGGCCATTAGTTGGGTACAACCTATATAAAATTTCATTTATTGTACTCTCATTTTGATAGTTTTCTTATATGACCTTACAAATGGCTCGTCAGTTTATGTGAACGCAGACAGATTGTAATAGGCGGAACAACACGTCATTATGGCAACAACCATTTCACTTTCAGATAAAAATGTGACTATCCAATGTATCAAAATTAATTTGTATTTTTAAATGTTTGTTTCAATAAAATATTCACGAATCCATGTCTTTGTTGTATATTTATCTAGATTTAGTTTAAAGCATTCTTCTAGATCTCGATATTTTGACTTTATTCCTGTACCATACTCATCAATTACCCTTGTTGGCTGTAATCCAACAAGAAAAATTTATGGATCTCATTTGATAACTTGTCAGAAGAAATACTCTTCCATGGAAGCCGCCATTTATTAAGGTAAAATTCTTTCTGATTGTCACAAAATAATCCTCCCTGATGAGTTTCGAAAGAATGAAACCTAGGTTGGGGGATTGGGCAGTGATGATCAATTTTCTTTAAGAGGCAACCATTACCTCTTTGTCCATTGGCAGCAGTGTAAAGTGAGGGCTGTGTTCTTCTTTTCATTGTAAAGGCCATATTGTGTTCGTCCCCCTTTTATGTGTTTCTATCCACCTTTCCTATACCGTCTTCCAAATATAATACTTCACTAAAGTAGTTAATTTTAGCAAATAACATGTCGATAGATCTCTTGTTCCAAATAATCAGTCTCTTCCAACAAGTGGAATCAAACTGATTTTCTAACTTTAGTCAGGACTGGATTAAATAGCCTGAGCTATCATTTATGCATTTTAGTGAGAATCCCATCTCAATGATCTTCGATTGCAGGTGTTATTTTTCAATCTAGTCAGGGCTCTTTTCAAAGGAAGCATTTGCTTCTGGTTGTAATTGAGTAAGTCTCTTTGGGAACCTTAAAATAGTGTGTTGGTTTCGTGGTGGGGGGAAAAAAAAAGTCAGGTAATACTGGCCGAGTTGAAAATTTTCTTTATTGGTGCGACATGTGAGATTGAAACCGTACCCTTTGGTCATCACTTGATTGGGTGATGTTGGCTGTCCAATAAAAATAAGCTGGGATCGCAGGGCTAATATCAGATCTTGGGATTGTTTGTGTTTCCCCCGCTTATGTGAGGTGTGGCGTCGTTATTCCCCCAAGCAGGCGACTGCCAGCCTATCAGGGTTCGTCTGGTATGAGCCCTGGGATCAATGTCGTGGCTTATGGATCAGTCATGGTTAGCATAGTGTACATTACATTCTAAATTATTGTATTTGGAACACATACAGGTTTGTGTATTTAAAACTTGAGTGATTTGGCAAAAAGAGCTGCGGTTGCCTGGGTCTTGTCGCCTTTAAACCTCCTCAGCTCAGCAATCACCTGCAAAACACCCAATAATAATTATCATTAGGTGGGGTGTTTGGGTATACTTTCTAAGAGCATAGTATCTGCACAAACTGTTAAATGATAGCCACTGCATTATCACTAAAAATATTATATATTTAGTTATGATTTGAAGCATAGATCAGAATTTAGGCCAGTTTAGTAAAAATACTTACATTATCTTTGGGTCACTGCATGGGGTAACAGTACACCCTTATAGAGCTTCTTTAACCCCACCCTTCACAAACTGGATATTAGGCTTGGTCAAGTGCAATATAACTAATGATCCATTTAAATATTGCACCTTGGTGCCCACGCCTGCACTAGATTAATACTTCATTCTAGTCTAGTGCGAGAATGTTTGACTTTGGAATTTGGTACAATGTCTGAATTTGTTACCTGCTCTCTTGTGAAACCTAAACTGACAAGTTCCTTGACGTCACTGTCCGAGAACCTGTCTGTAGGAAGGACTATGTTGTGTGGATCTCGAGGTATAGAACTCCGGCTGGGGCCACTAGAATCCCGACTGCTCTGTTGCAGGGCCCGTGCGAGGTCTCGCTCCTCTGCCTCCCTCACCGATTGGTTCATAAGCTCATCCTCACTCTGTACGGACAGGCGAGCACAATCGGGCAAGTCCCGTTCGGACAAGAAGGGTGTCTCTGTGCCAGTCGTGCCGATGTGTAGCACGTTCTTCTTCAGGGAAATTTCACACTACACATAAACATTTGCCAAAGTTATGGGTGTGCAAAACTAACTTTCTCAATTCAAAGTGAACTCTAATATATTAGGGCTGTCCCTAAACTACATCATAATCATTTTTATTTATCCCCCTGTTACAATATGATGCACATAAAAGGGTCAAGGGTGTTTTTTCAGTTAAAAGTGAATATTTTATATCTGAATCAAAGTTCAAATACTTTGTGATACCAACATGAAATATAGCGTTAAAAAGCTCTGATTTTCTTCAAGAGGCAGTGCAATAACCAATGCCCTTTTATATGTATCTATCCACCTTTCCTTTACCTTCTTCCAAATATAATAAGAAGATATTATACCCAAATATTTGTCGCTATATAAGTTAACGAGGGCAATTTTTTTAAATGAAAATGTTCCTACAAACATGGAGCACTGCCAGTTGTGTCACTCACTATATTACTTAATCAGTTCAACACTAAGAAAGAAAATATTATACAGGTTACTAACTGAGAATAATATTCTATACCTAATTTGTGAGAACATACCAACAATAAAGAATAAATTAAGGTAAAGTACAGAAAAGGCTCAATCACTGTAAATCGCATAAACTAGTATGTAAACATTTGCTGCCAAGGAGGCTAGGGGAGAATTGGTCGGTAAGCTATGTCACCCTCCAGGAGTCAGGATATAGCTAAATGCCACCCATCTTAGATGTTGATCAAGGATTTATTTTAGTGGTAAGAAAATGCTATCCTGCCTTAGAAATTTCATGGTGATTGTTGGTTTTCATTATAAAATAATATCACCAGTCTTTCAGTGATTAGCCTACTTTCATACAAGGACCCATAAAATATAATCTGCTAATTGGGCCATGTGGATACCCACTGTCATTTGGAAATGTTTCGTGAATAATATCTCATCCTTTTCGGTGAACTTTAAGTCTGAGAATATGAGCTATCAATTTCTTCTTCGGTCTTGATTGAAAACCATAAGTGCATCTAACATATTACAAAGGTCAGACAGCTTGAACACATACACTACATATGGAGTCCATTTACAGTCATTAATAAAACAATACTTCAAGCTGTGCGCTGTATTTTATTCACTCCAGTTTCCCAAGTTCATCAATTTTTCCTTGCTTCATTATACAGAACTGAGCTTAGCTAATAGGCTAGTGGCTTGTGTTGGTATAGCTGTTTCAATAACATGAATATCCAGCCCTAATGTTCTACCCTCACAAAGAGCGAAAGGATCACATCCATCTGATTACAGAATAAGCAGCCTTAGTAATGTGATGTTTGACCTGGCTCTTTTATTTGCTGCCAATTTCAGAAGCTCTTTTTCACATATCTTTGTTGCTTCGTACTATTATACATGTATCTACATGCTTTACTCCAAATAGCTTATCGCTTTACAAGTGTTTCTGTGACACCCTCTACAGAATACAAACGTGAAATACTAAAAGGCAGTTGACCAAGTTTAATGAATTATTCTACAACTCTAGGTGCTGTGTAGTATCCTACCCCTGTTCCCGAGACATGTAAAAGGACACTAATCATCTGTTGGGTAGTATATACATATTATGGGGATTTTTGTTGTTTATTTTCACTGTTTGTAGGATATTATATTAAAATCTCACACAAAGAGAAAAGATAAGTACTAAAAGTTTGTAAAGAAGAAACTGAAGGAAAACGCCACAAACTTAAACTGGTAGTCATACTCCAAACATTTCCCTACAAAATTGTGCAATAACAAAGAAAACTATAAGAACATGTTTTGTAGACAATGCTATATTCTTTATTAGAGCGAGCAGTTTGCAAAATGGTGGACGTAAAAGAACTCTTTTTCAAAGTGGCACTTTATCCTATTTTATTCTCCACAAAAAATTATACCTATAAGCCAAATTTCATGTTAGTATAGAAAAGTGAACAATTATTTTGCTTTGCGACTCCACTATAAATGTTCACTTTAACTTTAAATATTTTTATTTTTGAATCTGGTCGAATCGAAGTTTTATAATACAGTAACCCCTTTGCTTCTTTGGTGCTGAGTGACAGCTGATGTCTTTGAAAAGTTACCAGACCAAATTATGTATCCCCACGCCGAATCATATGATCTGCAAAAACATGTGTTTAGCAGCTGTCAAAATGTAGGTATATAACTAAATTTTGACTGTCAGAAGTCAGCTGTGAGCTATTAATCAGCACCAAAGAAGCCATGGGAGTACTGTGAGTTTGATAAAAACTCAGTGGAATCAAAGAGATGTCCATCAATATATGTAGCTATCAGGCGAGTTTTCAGGAATGAATTGGTTATGTCTTGGTATCAGGTGTTAACGACCAAATGAAAACCACTTCTCGGTCGTGTTTTGTAAACAAAAAATGTGGATCAGTGTAGATTTAATATAAAAGATATGGTAATCTATTTAAAGTTATGTGTTGCAAATCGATGGAATATGGCTGATTTAATGTTATGATGATAACGCTTAATTTGATCACACCTAATATTTACAAAACACTCACGACCAAGGTATTGCAATATGAAAACGCTTGGGTCATAAACATCAAGAGTTATTAATGACTAAATCTAGGGGCAGGACTAATAAAGATTGAAGGATGTGCAGTCACATTAAGCCTATGCAAAAGATAAAATGAATAAAAAAAGGTCTAACAAAATATAAATACGCTCCAAAATTATAGATCAAACCAAATACTTGTTTCATATAAAAAACACATATATGTTAGCAAACAAATTACATTATTGATGGTATAGCTTATAATCCACATTTCAATAATCTAGAGTTGGGTCAAAACCACTATTTTTTCGAATCTGAATCTACATTTTATTATTTAATCCTGACTATCTAATTCAAATCCAAAACCTGGACAAAATCATGAATCTCAGAGGAATAAATGTTAACATTTTTTCTTATAGTTCATTCATACATCAGTTAAGTGTTAAATTACTGGTCTAATGCCTAGTTGTTGAGCTTGTACTATAATTAAGTTGTTCTGAAACACCAATAACCAGTTTAAAGTTAAAAAAAAAGTTTCAATAAAAGAAAAAAATATATTTAGGGTTTGGGTCTCAAATCCAATTTTTTCAAAACTCCAATATCCTTTAAGGATTCGAGTTATTTGAGAGTTCAAGGATTCCCATAAAATCACTCAAATCATTTCTACATTAGTGTTGCTCCTCTTCACATGAAAATAAGTAAAACACTTCATTCACCCATAAAAAAAAAGTGGTTATTGTCACCTGTAAAACGATATTAAAATGACCTTTACAACTTGCCTGATGTCTTTTTAGCATATCCAGACCTAGCAGCATGTCCATGGGCTGCTGTTCCAGGACAGAGAAAGATGTCGTCAAGTAGTCGTTCTCAATTTGAATCTGTACCATGTGGATACGGCCGATAATCTTCTGTACGCCCACACCCTTAGCTACCCCTGCCCATCGGGTATCGACTAACCTCATGATGTGGCAGCGTTCTGCACACGCCGCTGACATTATAGTGGTCTGAGCACCTGCAACATTAAGTATACACAAGACCGAATAGAAATAAATTAGGGGTGTGGGAACAGTAATTTTTCACTTAAAATCGAATTTGAATAAAAATATTTGAGTTTTACTCAAATTCGAGCAATACTTCAGTGGTGGGTCATGGCCTCAGGAAATAGGAAGCAGCTTTGGATGTGGGGTTGAGGTTAAAATGTTCCAAGGCTTGTTTTTATGTTGGGGGTTTAAATTATGTATCGGCACTCTATAAATAAAATGTATTTCATTATCAAGATGGCTACATAAAACCATACTTTATTAAAATAAATATGGTGTAGATAATAAAGTATACTTATACTTAGCACCGTGTCTTACTACCTGTTCGGGTTATCCGCTTAAGTACTAATTAGGCTAATGGGTTAAGAATTGGGAAGGTTGAATACAGAGGAAGTGAACCCACATTTGCGTGGAGGGAAGTGGAAAAGCATTTAGGAAAAACCACCCCCAGTTCTCTCGAAAAAGATTCGAACCTCGATCTCCCCGTCCTCGGCAGTCTAGCTCAACACAAAACTAGCGCGTTAGCTTGCTACGGGACAGAGCCACACTCACATGTTACAAATACATAGCTGGCTATTTTTTTAAAAACCAAACAAAAATAAATATTTAGGGACTCTATTTGAAAAATAATACTTTCATATTAAATAAATCCAACATTTTTCAGATTGGATAAGAGAGCTCAAAATTTACGAATTGAGTTCGAGCAATTGCCAAAACTTAACCCGAACTAAGATTTTAGAGAATTTATACACCCTTAAAATAAACTTCCCATATATCCTTATGAATAACTTAAGTCATCTTTTTACATGAGGGATGCCACAACAAGTCCTCATAACATTTAGCTGAAATCGGCTATAAGACTGAACATTTAAAAGTGCTACAGTACTAGAGTTATATGAGCCCTCCCCAATAGTTGCAATGCTTCCCAGCTTCGTAAGTGGGAACTTACTCACCAATATATAATCGAATCCAGGCACCCCCTTGATCTCAACCTTAGATAATCTTTTCTCCTTTCCTTTCCTTCCTTTCCAAGCATACTCACATCAGTCAGTAATACAAATTCAGTCAGTGATATACAAACAATAATAGCAGATAATAAAATTTAATATAATATGAATACAACATTCTATCCATCTACCAAGAATAAAAGATACAAGTTTGAACAAGCAATTGCACAATCTAAGATTTTATTTTTAACCAAGAAACAGGCAACAACAAATCTAAGTGACCATGTTCAACCTCTAGCCATGTTGCCACAGTCCAGTCTGTTATTTACTCTCTTCTGCTGAAGAACGGGACTGATGTACCCCGAAAATTACATAATTAGTTTTATTGTGTTTTAATTGTTAACTTTGAGGCCTACAATTTTCTGGTTAATGTGTAGGCTTTGCCCTTCTATCCTCTTTTCAATGTTTAATTGAAAACAAAAGAAAGATAAAGTGTGTTGCACCGTACTATGTATTTATATGTTATAGCAACTGAAGAATTTATTTGAACAAAATGAGAATTAAAGGGGTTAAGGGGTATCATGCTAATGAAGGGAAGTTAATCTTACACTTTTCATATTTTCTAAGATTCAAATTTGAGATTAGTAGGCATAGGTGAAATGAAGATTAGGATTTGACTCTACTCGAGTAAAAAACCACCTTTTTTAATTTAATTTGTATTGATATAAAGTTTACTTAATTCATGCAGTTTAGGATAAGGAGGATTATTTGGTGGAAGTGAAGAAATTGTCCAAGGAGTAGTTGAAAAGGGGGGAAAATAGTTTTTCAGAAATATCATTTTTGAAGCTTGTAGCTTAAAACATTGTTTCAAGTAAAGTAGTTTTTTTAACTTGGGAAAATATTATGTTTATTAAAGTGGGTGTGATGCCCCAAAATCAACATTAACCGATATACCTGAATCTATGAAAGCTTTGACAGGAAATCCATTCACACGGCAGTTGATGTACAACATAACTACAGTGCCAAAAGACTCAGGGTTGAACTCCATCGCTGCTTCCATGTTAGCCTCTATGTTCTTCTGTCTGATTTCCTCCGCTATGAGACGCTGAGCCTCCGTGTCAAACGGATGTGCGTTCATCATGCGAATTCTCTGCCTTTCTCTATCAGCTTTTGCTTCAACTTGCTCTTTTAAGACTGTAGCAAACTCATCTGTTAAGATAAATAACTTCATTAATCAAATTATATTTTTGTGCATAGCATTCTACTAACCGTTAGCCTAGAGTTTTTTTTTTAGCTCCACGTCTTACTACCCTTTCGAGTTATACACTCATAAGATTTGGCCATATATGTACATTAATGAGAAATAAGTAAAACCCGAAGAAATTAAAACCATATTTCTATGCAGAAAGAGTGGGAAACCATTCAGGAAAAACATCATCCAGCTGGGACGTAAACCTTGACCTTATTGTCACCAGCAAATTAGATCAGAATAAGACTGATACCTTAACCTGTATGCCCACAAGTGCAAATTTTTTATTAGAATGTTGAGCCTATTTTCAAAATTGGAAAAAAAAAAAATCTGATCATTATGCCACCAAAGCGGGTATTTGATACGATTTGATCTGGTTCTGACCCAGGAGGTAAACTCATGTTGTTCCTATATGATACCTACCAAGATTTCCAGTGAGGAAAGCATCGGCCAGTCGAGGATTGTTTTGTTTCAACAGCGCTAACTGGTCTGGATTAGCGAGGAACATATCCCTGATGATTTTTGGGTCTTGCTCCAGACTCGTCCTTGAACTTGTGGCGTTGGCACCAGACCCCTGAAATGTCAGGCTAGATGATGAAGTTGGAACCTGGATACCACTGAAGTCCAGCGTTTGGAGACCTTAAAACAAATATTATTTATTATAAATAAAAAATAAAAAAACATTATTATAATTTTGTTTACATTTGAAGGGGACAGGGGAAATAGGGGAAGAGAATCCAATTTTAATTTTAGTACTTCCATCTGTTTGACAATAATGAGACCTTTCGAATACAATTTAATAGATTACTGGTTTAAAGAGGTCTGTCATATTTTGATTAATTTTTTGAAATAAGTAGGCCTTTTTGTCGGGATCTTTATGGAGTTTGAGATGTGATTTTCCCTCTTTCTCCCCCCTCCCCTCCTTCATTTGTTTTAATGTTAATCTTCACCATAAGTCAAAGCTGTACATAGCTACCGGTATTGAAAGGATACGAAAGGGTCGATAAAGTTTTCAAGTTACTAAGAAAGTTTAAAGTTTTCCAGACTAAAAATAAGCATTTTCCTTTAAATTACATGCAAATCAATTAAAATATATCATTATTTTCAATGTATTTTATAAAATTCTTGGCACGAAAGTTGTGAGGGACAAATATTTCGGTGCTTTTTGCAAAAAGCTTTTCCATTTTCCAGACCATGTAAATCAATAATGCTATGATTAAGTTTGATATTAAAGCAACAAACCCTTCACCTAACTCACTTTGTGATATTTCATCACCTTATTATAGTAGTACCGGTAGCACATCTTGATATAGTAAACTCTTGATTGTTTGGGGTCGCAATAACTGGGGCGGTAATTTTTAAATATGTAATAGCATTTCAATCAAAGGCCCACCCTATACACAATGTAGAGGATCTACATGCCAGTATTTAATTATTTAGCCGAATGAAATTAGTAATAAACGAGACTATTCACTAAAATACCTTCTTTATACTTAGTCCTATTTTATTATCTCAGTCCTTTTATATCATTACTCACTAGGAATATTCATAAAACATTACATAATTTTGATACATTAGAGGTTAGGTCGGGATGGTTTTTAATTATACACATATTAACTACTGTGCACTAAAATGATTTCACCTTGACACCATTTTTGTTTAATTATATTCTAGTAGGCTATTTGTTTAGATTTACTATCTAGTCTTTACAGGATTATTGATACTATATATGACGAGAGTAAATTCATTATAAACTCCTAAGGTTGGTTTTAGAAAAATGACAAGACAATAGTTGTAAATATGCAAGAACGGGGTTTGCTATGAAATCTAAACACACAGGGCCTATTTGCTTGTTTACAAACATGAGAGGATGGCGATTCACAAGAGTTCTTAGGGTGAGAAACAATAAAATGCATCATAATCAAAGGTGAGTACCTTTTTAATTAGATTGTCATTTTTAATTGTTTAATATTGGAAAACCAACATACCACAATCTTAATATTAGTAGGCCTATGTCCCAGTTCCTGGTGTGTTTATTGTGAATAACAATGTAATTGGGTTGTGTGAGGTATTAAAGAAATCTTGTTTCTAACAGTCAGTGTAAGTGTTCTATCCCCTTTTATTTTAATATTCTATACGACTTCAGATGGGTGGCTTTGCTCTACTATGTTACTTTCAGTTCAGTTTTAATGTAGCCTTGTGCGAGTTTGCTGAATGTAAAATCATTAGGTAGTGGATGCGTAAGAGTGTTTTTGTTTAGATAAAGAAAGATTAGTTTGTAATTTTAAAGAAATTTGTCTCCAGTGCAAAAGCGATTGAAGTGTTGTCGCTAGCTGCAGAATCTAGTAATACACATTAATTGGTTCTATAACATACTTAAGGCTTCGATAGTGCAATTTTACAGATTTTTCAACACTTGGCTATTTGTTCCAGCCTCGCTTTGGTGAGCTTGTTTTTGAAGCGTTCATTATAGGCCTAGGCAGACAAAAAATATAAACAGACACTCAACCTGCAGGTTAAAACGGCTGCGCTCCTTTTGGCAGCTTGAGTACTTCAACATTTGGATTGCTGCGGTTAGTCCTATCATTACCCAAGAGTAACACAAGCGAAGCCCAGTGTTGTAGGACTCAAGCTGCCAAAAGGAGTGCAGCGTAAGGTTGAGAGTATTTCTACTTGTTTGTGGCCTAGGGCAACTACGTTTTTTTTTTTAATCTTGAATTTAATATAATAATCCAATTAATATATTACCCACATTTTTGTGAGTGTAGTGCTAGTATTAATTTTTAGATTTTCAGGTTTTTTATAAAAAAAATTGCCTTCACGGTAGTGCTCTTAGGTTCCATCCCCAAAATAATAATAATATACTAATGTACATAAAGATCAAATTAATTAACATTTATATTGGTAGGTCTACATCAAACTTATTTTTGAATAAGGTTATTTTAAGTTTATAACTTTTATGAATCAAAACTTGCTGTTTAAGAATCTTTGGATAATTTTAAGGTCTATGTCAATAGGCCTGCCCCTTTTCTCTATAGTATTAAATTTATTATAAAAGTAGAATTTCTTTACCTGAATTTGATGATAATACACTAGTATTAGAACTAGAGTTCAACATGTGTTGCAAAATAACGACATCACCATCTCGAATGCCAAGAACTTTTAAGGATTTTTTATCATCTAATAGAGGCATTCCATTGTGAGCTATCATTATTTCAGGTGCTGGGAATCCTGATTCCACTTCACAAAAAGCTTTAAAATTCTCTAGTTCTAAGTCTTCGCTCACATCAAGGACAAATATCTCATCAGCCAAAGTTATGACTGTAACTTTCATCGTGTCAGTTTACTTAGGGACGCCCTAAGTTTTTAATTCCCTTGAAAAATATAAAAATTTAGAAATTGCAACACACAGCTTTTTCACACTAAAACAGCAACATCACGCCGCCATTATATATGAACGATTTTACCAATAAGCAACTGGGATTTTATTTTTGTTTGGTTGCTTGGCGCTAGTAGCCTATAGAATTAAGCAGGTAGCAGCCCGAACTAAACACTCTCATTCATCTTTAGTAAATAAATGCATTCATTTTTAAAAAATGACTATTTAAAAATTTGGGATAAAAATATATCTTTCGTCTACCTTGTAAGGTAGAAAGTTTACTTTTCATTACTCCGTTGTGTGTAGAAAATTAAAACAAACGTTAATTACTTATCTACCAAGCATTATTTGATTCATTTAAACCAAAACATATATTTTTGTCATAAAATTTGCAAAATACGGATCTCTCAGCTCGAATTCCTCTCCATCCTACTTAACCTAAAATATAATATAAATATATTAGAATCACACTGTCCGGACCAAGATAAAACTGATTCTCTTTGGAAATAAGTCAAGATTGCAGTCCTTCTCCAACTAGGTACCTATAACCTATACTACTGAGAATTCGAAAGCACAATGCCAAAACAATTTTGACGGAGAAAACGGTCTAATGTTGTCTTTCATTTTGCGCACGTTTTGATTAAATAAGCGGTTTAAAGTAATTAAGAAATAATAAGCTATGCCAGGATCACGATCAGCGTAACTTTAACTTAGCGTAACGTCCGCGTAAAGTTAACTTAACTTAAGAAAACAGATGTGTGGTCACGATTCACGTAGTTTAACGTAACAAATCGAGCCACACATCTTCATTCTCTAGTCTGATCTGTGATTTGGACTATTTGTACAGTGATGATATGTGAATATTTACAGTTTTCATTCAATATAATAAATATATATATTACTAAACCACTTTGATAAATTTAGCTTTCCTATTTTAGAATCAAATAACCAAATCTATTATTTATGCTTTTAGTGAGGATTAATCCATCTAGATATAATTTTATTCTAAAAATTGAAAAAGGACACCTGAACAAGGGAATCGAGCTTGTAACCTTTGACTTAGTATGCCAATGCTATAACCGCTGAGCTATACAGGAATCGTCCCATACCCAGGGTCATTCTTCACTCATATTTTAAAGCAGAGTCTATGATGGACGTGCGGAAATTGTCGGCTAAAAAAGTGTGATTTTATTAAGATAACAAGCTATCAGATATCTCAGCCACCTTCGACACGGTAGTTGGCTTAATGCTGCCACTTGTACAATTATTATAAATGTAAGGGATTGGATATTTAATACTCAAATAGCCAAAGCTATTATTTATGCCTTTATTGAGGATTACTCCATCTAGATATCATATTCTGAAAATAATACCATTATTTATTCCTACACAAATTCGAAATGCAATGAGTTGTTCAAGGTTAAGCCAATGAACTTATGAAGGTCATGCAATCACTGCGCATCTTCAAATGTATCCTGCACATAGGGTTTGCAGCCCGTTGCATTCAATCGTTCTCACCATTAATCTAGTGCTGTCGTCAACTGTATGGCTTTGTTTTTTTTAAGTATGTGTAAAACTATGAGGTTGGGAGTCCAGAAAATTCAAACTTTTTTATTTATTTTTTATTTTTAAGCATTGCGTCTTTAAAACCTTCTTAGGCCGTAGACAATCTTATTTCTATAGCTCTGTGTGTCCGATATTTTTACCCATTTTTATGTTATTTTAATCGTTTGCATGCACAAAAAAATCTTGAAAAGTTAATAACAAGTTTTCCTAATGTAAATATAACATTCAGAATATATCTCTTCATTTTCGGAACACGTGATAAAGGAGAAAGAAGCATCTCAAAGATGAAATCTATATAAAAAAGATCTAAGGGCAGCAACGATTGTCATCGCTTTCACTTTCTTTAAGTAAAAATCATGTTAAGCGACAAATGACAATTGACGACATAATTTATAAAATTTGTACATACAAAACGTCGTAATGTGTACATTTAAACATAAAACTGAAAGTATCTATTAGACCTACACTACTGTGGTTGTGATTGTATCAGTGAGGCTGTTGAGAAACTGTGTCTGTGGTTGTATCAGTGAGGCTGTATAGATACTGTGTCTGTGGTTGTATCAGTGAGGCTGTTGATAAACTGTGTCTGCAATTGTATCAGTGAGACTGTTGAGAAACTGTGTCTGTGGTTGTATCAGTGAGGCTGTTGAGAAACTGTGTCTGTAATTGTATCTGTGAGGCTGTCGATAAACTGTGTCTGTGGTTGTATCAGTGAGGCTGTTGAGAAACTTTGTGGCTGTATCAGTGAGGCTGTTGAGAAACTGTGTCTGTGGTTGTATCAGTGAGGTTGTTGAGAAACTGTGTCTGTGATTGTATCAGTGAGGCTGTTGAGACACTGTGTCTGTGATTGTATCAGTGGGGCTGTTGATAAACTGTGCCTGTGGCTGTATCAGTGAGGCTGTTGAGAAACTGTGTATGTGATTGTATCAGTGAGGCTGTTGAGACACTCTGTATGTGGCTGTATCAGTAAGGCTGTTGAGAAACTGTGTATGTGGTTGTATCAGTAAGGCTGTTGAGAAACTGTGTATGTGATTGTAATCAGTGAGGCTGTATAGATACTGTGTCTGTGATTGTATCAGTGAGGCTGTATAGACACTCTATCTGTGATTGTATCAGTAAGGCTGTTGAGAAACTGTGTATGTGGTTGTATCAATGAGGCTGTTGAGAAACTGTGTATGTGATTGTATCAGTGAGGCTGTTGAGACACTCTGTAAGTGGCTGTATCAGTAAGGCTGTTGAGAAACTGTGTATGTGGTTGTATCAGTAAGGCTGTTGAGAAACTGTGTATGTGATTGTAATCAGTGAGGCTGTTGAGAAACTGTGTATGTGATTGTATTACTGAGGCTGTTGAGAAACTGTGTTTGTGGTTGTATCAGTGAGGCTGTTGAGACACTCTGTCTGTGGTTGTATCAGTGAGGCTGTTGAGACACTCTGTCTGTGGTTGTATCAGTGAGACTGTTGAGAAACTTTGCCTGTGGTAGTATCAGTGAGGCTGTTGAGAAACTGTGTTTGTGGTTGTATCAGTGAGGTTGTTGAGAAACTGTGTTTGTGGTAGTATCAGTGAGGCTGTTGAGAAACTGTGTTTGTGGTAGTATCAGTGAGGCTGTTGAGAAACTGTGTTTGTGGTTGTATCAGTGAGGCTGTTGAGACACTGTGTCTGTGGTTGTATCAGTGAGGTTGTTTAGAAACTAGGTATCAGTGAGGCTGTTGAGAAACTGTGCCTGTGATTGTACCAGTGAGGCTGTTGAGAAACTGTGTCTGTGGTTGTATCAGTGAGGCTGTTGAGAAACTGTGTATGTGATTGTATCAGTAAGG
>CABFOV010003526.1:0-12876 GCA_902141375.1 Timema poppense
TATACGCACTTACGCTAATGTGTAATGGTAGGGTGATTGTGAGATGAAATGGAGGAACCACAGTTTAACGTGGAATCCGAACAACGGTGGAGGCCTGGCATTCCCCACATTCACAAGATGTATTTTCAGAGGTGAAGGAAGGGTTTGGTAATCAGATACATCTGTGCCGGAGCCGAGGATTGAACCCCGAACCCCTAGCACAGAATTCCGACACCTTACCCCTAGACCATCAGATCACGTTACAATAGTTAATTACATTTTTTAAACACATTTTATGTTGAATAATTCACACACATAAAAATCTGTTCAACATACGTTTAATCGAGTATGTGATGGAACAAAGGGGAAAAAAACATAAATTAGATAAAAATATAGGAGACGATAGAAGGGAAAGAAAAAGGAAAGAAAGAGAAAGAGCTTTTAATTTTGCGTTGAACGCGCAAGGAGATTTAAATAGGTCACGACAAACTCGTTTCTTAGCTTTAAAGAAAAGTCTCTCCCTACCATGTGGACGTTTGCGTGAATCTATTATGAGGCCTCTTAAAGAAAAGAAAAAGAGGGAATGTAAAAGAGACAAAGTCCTTCTGACCTAGCTTGTCACTAAGTATTTTCATGGGTCAGTAATTTAGAAGAAGGGAGAATTATTTAAAATATTTATTCCATAATGAAAATAAATGTTTCTGTGATTTTTAATGTCAAACTTTGGCACACTGAAATTTTACTAAACATTTCTGATCTCTTTTGCATTGTGTTCACTACCCATTTTTGATATAAATGAATTTTAATTAATGGCAAAAGTTTTTATCAAAGAATAATGTTTAAACCCAAAACTATTTAAATTGATTATAGAAAATATTTTAAATAAACTAATATATTTATAGGATAACTAGACCATACTTAAAAATAATTATTAATGGGTCTTTCGAAAAAATATATAAAGGTATATTACTCGTACTTTATATCTTACCTCAAATTTATATTACGCTACGATGTAGATAAATACTATTGGGTCAGTACCCCCCCAAAGATTTTTGGAATAGTAAAATAAATAAAAGAATTTAAAACATAAACATAACAAAAAGTATAAATAATTTTGAAAGAACGAAAAGATAAATTATTAAGATCATTATTCATATTATTATCATTAGCCTGCTTAGTGTAGTAATGCGGTGGAAAGCAGAAAGTAGCTCCGACTGAACTTTCTTACGAGGGTTTAAATCTTACCTTTGCAATCCCACCCTCTCTTTCCGCATCTCAACCAGTAGCACCAAATTAGACTCCCTAAATCCGCCTATGGTTGGTACCAGTTTCAACACAACTCATAAATACTCATACAGGGGGGCCCGTGGACATAAGCGTCTGTCTCGTCTTGTTGGTTTGCCTGTGATGGTTAGGGCAAGTTTCTATTCGCGGCCGGGTGTACCGATGATGCTTTTATCTAAATTATTTTCCAACGCTACCGTCACGAAAATGTGGTCACACTTTTATCTGAATCTTAGGTTCCTCTTCCCAAACACAATTAATGTATAGGCCAGAGGATATCGTGGACTGATGTTGAATCCTTCTCCCAGCCACTACTGAGTCCCGAGCGCCCTTCCAGCCACTACTGAGTCCCGAGCGCCCTTCCAGCCACTACTGAGTCCCGAGTGCCCTTCCAGCCACGACTGAGTCGCGAGCACCCTCCCAGCCACCGTGTTTATTCTTAAGAGCTTGCATCACATGCCAGTCAACTCTGTGGTACATTCGTGGATTATTTCTGACTAAGCATTAATGGAGATAAAGAGTTAATAGAGGTCCCTAATACAAAACATTGCTGAAATATTAAATAATATTTGGATAAAAAAATGCATTGAAAAGGACGATTTAACCTTTTTTGGATGGCTTCACAGATAAACATTTTTCACAAATCTTTATTGTCATAATGGAGACATACTATAGTTATTGACAATAAATTTTGTCGCTTTGTCCACCATCGACACCGCGGAAAATGTCGATCAATCATTCAAATACGAATGATCTACACAAATTTCTGGCATATTGTAGGTATTTTCTTTTCCCTTTACCTTCCATACCTCGTGCGAGCTGGGAGCATAGTTGACCCTGTTATGATGAACGCTCTTAAATGCGCGTCGGAACCGGAGTAAGGTCCGGGAGGACAGTCACAATAAAGAGAGGGATCCAGTATACCAATGCCCTTACTACAAATATATCTAGGAGTCATACAATGCGCAGGTTCATTTTTCACTCATGTTTTAAGGCAGAGTCTGTGATGGGCGTGAGGAAATTGTCAGTCAGCTTAATGTGAGTGATAGATTAAGATCACGAGCTATCAGATAACGCAGCCACCTTCTACTCGGGAGGGCTTCATGCTGCCAATAGTACAATTACAATTGTGCAAATGCACTTTTCATGATGGATTAAATAGTAATTCATTATTATTATTATTATTAGCACCACGTCTTACTACCCGTTCGGGTTATACTCACTTGCGCTAATGTGAAATGGTGGGTGATTGTGGTGTGAAATGGAGGACCTACAGTTTAACGTGGGATCCGAACCACGGTGGAGGCCTGGGATTCCACACATTCACAAGATGCCTTGTCAAAGGTGAAGGAAGGGTTTTGTAATCAGATAAATCTGTGTCGAGACCGAGGATTGAACCCCAGATCCCCAGCACAGAAGTATGTGACACCTTACCCCTAGACCACCAGGTCACCTATTAAATAGTCAAGCTATTATAGTATGTGTGTGGCCTACGTTCATACGGATATGCGCATTCGCAAAAATTGTAATTGTACTATTGGCACCCATAAATCCCTCTCAAGTAGAAAGTGTCTGCGTTATCTGATAACGCGCGATTTTAAGGCGGGGATGTTGTAGGTGACGCGAGAAAGAGGCAGTGTTTTTGCATATTTTATATCGAAATATTTCTTTAGTCAAAACAAATAAAATATTTCTCCCGTAGAAACGTGGAATTTAATTTTCCACGCATGCTGATATCAATAGCTATCTTGTCCAGGGTGTCTTGGAATTTAATTACAACTTTTTTTCCTTCATTTAAAAAGTTTGTCATCTAATGCCGCTATACTCATGATGATAGTCCAGAACTGTTGATATCACCATGTTTCTATTGAAGCAATATATTATTTATTAAAGTCAAAAAAAAAGTTTTGCTATAAGAATTGATAAAACCCTCACCTTTTCTCGCTTTCCCTTACATCCGCACCTTAATTGATCACTCATATGTAGCTGACGAATTCAACACATCCATTCTAGACTCTGCCTTATGATTGAAGAATAACACTGGATACAGGATGACTCCGAGATAGCTCAGTGTATCAAACCAATGGTATCGGGTTCAATCCCCGTTTCCACGTGTCAACTTTCAATTTAAAAGAATATATTTATATGAGGTTATAAACATATTCAACAACTATAATCGTTTGGTTATTTAAATCATCATTAAGAAAAAAATATGTTTGTATTTTCTAAAATGTGCTCCAAATGTCAATTCGTAAGAAAATCAAGGCATATTAATAAATATAATGTAAGGAACTTTAGAAGATTAATATTCGTCAAAATATTACAATAATATTTTAGTATTCGAGCCAGAACCAAAATAAATATAGTTTAGAAATAATTACCCTACATCTGCTAAATATTATGTCGTGGACAATGGTCAGAAACGCGGGATTGCAAACGTTAGACATAAAAGGTAGTTTACCACAAAATGGTATAATCACACCCGACCGCCGAGTTTAGCAATGCGTAGTCAGCGTAATTATTGGATCCCCCCTCCCCTCACGTGGAAATACCAAAATTCCTGTGATTAGCGTAAATGTGCTTGGATAAAAGCTTCCGGAGTTTCGCGTTTCCTTCCGGTATTACCAAAATATGTGGAGTTTGTTTGTAAAAACAAACACGGCGCCAACCCGCAATCGAGTAATACTGACCGAGCGGCCGCCGTCTGTTTTCCATGATAGTGCCAACTTTTGCTGATAGAGGGTGTCATGTGGTTCGGCTGTATTATCAGTTTTCTAGACCAGAGTCGCTACTTTTTTCCCTTCACTTAGGTCTTTATTTGTCCTCACGAGTCCGAGTGAACCACGTTCCAGACCCACTGCTTTACGGGAAAATCTGGAAGCGCCAGGGATCAAACACGGGATATCTGGATTTGTAACCAGAAACTTTGACCACTATATCACAGAGGCGGTCAGAGCTTGATTGTAGTGTAGAATATTTATATAGAAGTTTAACGGAGTGAAATGACTCGGTATTTTGTTTACTTGAGTAAAACAAAAGTAACGGTATGGATTTTTAAGTGAAGAAAGTTACACATCGTTTGCACTAAAAGGTAGAAAGAAGTATTATCTTGACTGATCACTTATAAGCTAGAGTCAAATTATAGAGTCTGAATTTTGATGGCAGGTCTATTTATTTATTTTGATTTTCTTGCGACATTACAGATAATTTTCATGCCCAAATATAATTACTTTCTTAATTCCCCGGTTGAAGAAATTTTTATATTATGTTTAAACTGTTTTCTATAATTTTTAATTGGTTTTTTTTTGTTTGAGTCGTTTTTAGGCATTTGTTTTGAATAATTGTATTTTTTTAAATTCTAGCTAAGATTTTTAAAGGTATGAATATTCAAATATATATTTTCTCACCATACAATTGTCAAGATGAGAATATAATGTATGCTTCAAATTAACATTATTTACTCGCGAAGTTGTAAACTCCACATTCAAGTGAAGCACTGTAGCACTGTATTTGAGATAGAAGGGTTGCGTTGGGAGGGGGTAGATTCTACTCTCGAAGCAGGTATTTGAGAATCAATACTATGTTTAGCAGAATGCAAGATCTTAGTTGTAGATGTTTGGCAGTGTTTATGTTATGGACAAATTGGATAGAAGGCCACTTTGAAAATTGACCTGGTATTATGCATAGTGACCAAAGCAGTCGGGAAAAGTGATACATATTTGTTAATTTATAATTTTGACTAGGTAGTATATATAATGCTCCACACTTACTGGGCAATATGATTTTTTATTTAATAACCTGCATTAGTTGGTACTTTTTATACAAAAAAAATACAATTATTTAGGTAAGGTTAGTTAGGTTAGGTTATGTTAGGTTAGTGAGACGTTACTTGGTTGGCACGTGATCGGGTGTACATTGTTCCCACCCCGCCGGTAATACAGTGCTGCACTGACTTTCACATATCCCGAAAAGTATGGAGCATTATGCATACTGCCCGGTCAAATTATAAATTAACAAATATTTATCGCTTTGCCCGACTGCTTTGGTCACTATGCATAATACCAGGTCATTTTTCATAGTTACCTGGTTAATAACTTCATCCATAACATTTATATAAATAAAATATAAATGTATCATAATAATTCAAGTGTTTGGTTAACATAACTAGTAACAGACTAAGTATTATAGTTCTTTCCACACGGGAAAATTTCTTGTTTAAATAATATCATATACTATGACAATTTTTAACAATTAACAGACCCACTTTGGTAGCCGCATGGCCTAAGGCGTAACTCTCGCAATAGACTAAACTGCCAATGACAGGGCTATCAGAGGTTTGAACCCCGGTCGAGTTTACTGAGGGAAGGTTTTTCCAAAATAATTTTACACTCTCCTTCCCTGCAAATGCGGGTATACTTCCTAATAATTCAACCCTACTTGGCCCTGACTCACTAGCGCGATTAGTTTATAGACCAGGCGGGTAGTAATAAGCGGTGCTAAAAACATTAATAATCATGAAAAGTCATTAAATACACCCCAATTCTCTTAAGAACCGACATAGCTTAGGCCTAACTGCTTTATAGCATTAGGAACTCAACAGCTCATTGCCGCACTTACAAAAGTACGCCACTTGTCCATATATTGAGCTAGCTCTGTCCAGTCCACCTCATTACACCCTTTCGCTTATCTTACACCTACAAAAAGTTACTATATCTACTTTCACGTATTCATCCTTAAAGTCATGTGATGTGAGCTATAGTGAATTATAAAATTTTAAAAAGAATTAGAGGTTTGCAAGTAATCTAAAATTAGAGCTCGAGTCGAGTTTTAGTAGGTGTTCAAGATCAACTCAAAGGTTTTTTTACAAAACTCGAAAATGTGTAATACTGCAGTCGGAATTTTCGATCTTTTTCTGAAAATTTCCTGATTTTATAAGTTTTATTCAATTTAAAAATATAGTTTTATAGCAAATAGTCATTCAATATTTCCTTTGTTGTCGTTAAAAAAAAAGAACAATTAATATAAACTTGTATTTAGAAAATATAATTTGTGTGATTATAAATTTTTCACTAAGAAATTTCATTTAATAAATTCATTTGTGTTTAACTATGGTTAATGCATGGATCTTCTACAGAAATTCAACTTGAAATATATTGTACAAATATTTCTATATATTACTCGAACTAAAAAAAAAACTCAATGCTTTCATTCAGTGACAAATACATTCTCGCACAGCCTTGAAAATTAGCATAATCTTTGGCTAATGTATTGAAATAATATACACTGAGAAATTATCTAAGAAATTATTAGCCAATACTAAACAAACATTAATAATATAGCTCAATTTTATTTTCAGGCTATATTGTTATCAACTTAATTAGCAATTAGTTGTGTTTCTTTAGCGAATGCGATGAACTCGTCAGTAGACGTAGGAACACAATGAATATTTATGTGTAAGTTCCCCACCTTTTTATTTGTTCCATCAACAACAGCTAATGATGTATATTATACGGCTTCACACACAAAAAAAAATTGACTTTCAATATCTTACACAATACCCATTCAACATTTCTACACAAACTAAAATATTTAAAAAAAACTCTCTAAAGCTCCTCGTTGCGTATTGAATAAGCTTTCTTTCTTTTCATAATAACTCTCTAAGGGGTAGGAAACATGTTTTCCTTCACTATAAAATGAAAAAAAAAAAAAAACTAAANAAGCTCCTCGTTGCGTATTGAATAAGCTTTCTTTCTTTTCATAATAACTCTCTAAGGGGTAGGAAACATGTTTTCCTTCACTATAAAATGAAAAAAAAAAAAAAACTAAACATCAACAGCTCAGTAAAATTCCACGCTTACTAAATTTTGACAGAACCGTTTTCCGGTAGGTTTTTTTTTAAAGCAAAACAGATGACTAAACAAAATGTCCACATGAATAAACAACTTCATATATTACCCAATAAAAGTATCTGCTTTCAACACCACTACCCTTCCAAACAGGGGCCCTCAATCCCCCACCCCCCCTCAAACCCCCGTGCTACTACAACTCAACCCAACTTTTTTCCAGGGCTCCTCCCATACTACTCTATGAATGAAACAAAGTGATGACGTAGTATTTAACCAACCAACCGAACTACCGAGTACAGATTACATAGACTATGTATTCGAACGTTTCAAAAAAACAAAAAACAAAATCTACAAATTAAAGCAGTCGTGTTCGATGGTCTGGGAGAACCATTCCGACCCGTCCGATGAGACTTGATAATTTATGTCTCATTTCATAATGAGAATAAATGAGGTATTTTGATTTCAATGTACATCAATGGTATACATAATAGCTTCGAAAAAAAATATTATAATTACAGTTAATTATTCACGTATACTGGTCAAATATCAAATCACTCAACCTAACGGTTGTAAAACCTATTCTGGCTATACTTATTGACACTTTGGCTCAGACGGTATCATGTGTCTACTGAGTTAAAGTGTCCCGGGTTATATTCCTGGCATGGCCGAAAAATGTATCATTGGTGAAATGTGGGTTTACCCTTTCACAGTGATGAATTAACAGCTGGGGGTTGGATGTTGTGTCTGTTCTAGATTTAAGTTAGTTTATAAGTCGTGTGCTGACATAATCAGTCGGTTCAGAAAGGGCACGTTAAATACCTCAAATAAATTAAATAAAACTAGATTTTGATGATGTTA
The DNA here is from genome assembly GCA_902141375.1 of Timema poppense. Taxonomy (NCBI): domain Eukaryota; kingdom Metazoa; phylum Arthropoda; class Insecta; order Phasmatodea; family Timematidae; genus Timema; species Timema poppense. The sequence continues at coordinate 7,968 of CABFOV010003526.1, forward strand.
TTATAAAACTATTCACACATTATATTTGTTTTAGTAATAAAATATTAAGTTATTATAATGTTTTCATCTACACACACAAACACACACAATGAGGCTGCATGCATATTGTATATATGTACCCTTCGTTTATCATGTAGGTAGAAGGCTTAGCTTGCATTTCTCCGCTAGGGTAATAGCATAATTCATCCCGGTAGCTGTCTGACCATGATAGACTAGACTATGGACATAATATATGAGCTATGCCATAGTAGAACCATTCAAGGTAAGCCTGCTACCCTTAAAAGTAAAGGAAGGTTACGTTTCTATACTGTTATAACATGTGTTTGATTATATATGTCGTGTTTTGCTGTTCGTCAGGGATGTCTGAAATTTAGACTTAATAATATATTATAAGGCTGGCAACCAGTAAAGAAAGATTTAGTTTGTATGAAGAAATGTCTCTAAATTATTCTAAAGATCTAATTGAATAAGACTAATTATTGAAAAAGAAAAAGCTTTGCCCTTCCGGCTGATACTTGAATTCTTAATGGTTTACGAGATCTCAAAAACAGCATTTTTTTGTACAAAAATTTTTTTTTTATATAAATATTTATTTTAATTTTAAAATAGTAGGTATTAAAAATGCAATGATTGAATAAAAACTTACACATTTCTAAATTACTCGGGAAAATACATACAAAAGGTATTTATTAAATAAAAACACTTTAAACTATTTCCCAATTAAAAATAAATTATTTTGTACATTTTTCATTTATTTATTACGTTTATAACTTATAATTAGATAAAATTCAGATATAAATGTGTTAAGTTATTGATAAAAAAAAGGGTAAAGGTGTACTGTTTATATCATTGATATACCCGCATCGGTGGTCACATGGTCTAAGGCAGGCCTTTCTGACATCGTGGACCCTATGATTTTGTTATTTTTAAAGGGTGGGCATGTTTGAAAAACATCTAGAGAAAAAAAGTTGTAACTTTATATTTCTCAGAAGTATTTAATTATGAGTAGGGTTTGGATGTTTATAACTATAAGAATTGCAAAATATGCATGCAAATAAACCCTTAGGAATACCAATATATGAGACAAGAATTAACAAATATGCACTAAAAATTAATGTTAATGATAGTTAATATTTTTTTAAATATGCCTCAAACAAAGGACGTAGCTTACAGTAAAATAAATTAGCCGACAAATATTTAATTACTGATCTGTCACGCTCACAACTAATTCACAGAAACATTCTAAAGATAACTTGAAGAATCTTTACTATATAAAATGAGAAGCACGAACGAAATTAGAAATAGCAATTAAGACCCTTGGCCCTTTCAAGTGCAACCTATTTTATGTGATGGTGGGCGGGAGGGTGAAAGGCGTGGCGTGGCTTCACAACAAACCAAAGTATCCTTCCGCGCCAACAAGAACAAATGGATCACGAAAAACGTAGATGTCACTACAGTAGCCCCATGGCTTCTTTGGTGCTGACTGGCAGCTTTGAAAAGTTACCAGACCAAATTATGTATCCCTACACCGAACCATATGATCTGCAAAAACATGTTTTTAGCAGCTGTCATTTCTGAAGGTCAAAATCCAGGTATATACCTAATGGTTGAGCGTCAGAAGTCAGCTGTGAGCTGTCTGTCAGCACCAAAGAAGCCATGGGGCTACTGTAGCTACCGAACAGGTCTTGAGGAAAAATCATACGTTTGGACACACCAGTTTTCTAGAGAACGAGTGAAATTCTTATAGTAATATTTTCAACACTACTTCTAAGATAATGTTTCAATGTTTATTAGGTGTTACATTTTCTTATACTTTGTTAATCAGCCAACAGTTTTCTATTGAAAAATGTCAAAATTATTGATATTTGATCACTGTTAAAATTAGGGAGAAGGTGTGTATATAAAAAGTGCAACATAATCGACATGCTTCTATTCTTGATAAAACCGTTTCCGAAAATAAAATTGCAAAACAATAAGATTTCTTGAAGATAACCGCTTGTTCTCATGGCCCTGCATTTTCACGCCAAATGAAAAGGGCCAATAGCCTTAAGTAATTTTAATCTAAATATGACTTTATGCTCCCAAAATTGTGAAAATACGACTTAAAATTTAAAACTACTCAAAATATGCACTTTAATGCAAACTAAAATGTGTATATTTGGAGTCAGTGGAGTGTAAAAAAATGTGTATAGTACGTTACGCATTAAATTCTAGGTGAAACTAAAAACATATGTCATAAACATTCGAACCTTATATGAGTCTATTTTTATAAACACAATTGTTTGTTTGCTAAATATTTTAACTGGCCAGATAAAACAAGTCGGTGGGCCGTAGGTTGTTGACTGCTGGTCCAACGTATCACTTTAACGATTGAATGTAATGCAGGTGACGGACATTTTTAATATTGTATCCCGGTCAAATGTTCCGAGTATTTTGTTTTCTATGTGATTTCCCTCTCTTTCTTCGGGAAAATATTCCCTAGACACTATTATTTCCTTATCCCTATTTTGATTAAACTAAATATTCGAATAACCCGAATAGATGGAGGTGATAACCTCTACGGTGGCCGCGTGGTTTAACGCGGTACTCTCGCAGTAGACTAGACTGCAGATGACGAGGAGATCAAGGTTTGAATCTCGGTCGGGTGTACTAAGGGTGGGTTTTTTTCCAAAACAGTTTAACATTCTCCCTCCAAGCAACTGAGGGTACACATCTTAGTAATATAACCTCCCTAATCCCTAAAACCATTAGAGTAATTAGAACATAATCGTATAACCCAAACGGGTAATATGTCACTGTGCTAAAAAAAGAAGTAATATATGGTGTAGGAAAATATTAAATTATTGTTATAGTTTATATATTATATCAAATTAATTTAGGTTCAAACCTATTTCCATTTTTTTTGGTCAAACAACCGTCCTCAATCATCGATCCCTGACAATCAACCTATTTCCTATCAATCCGTTTCACTGTACGAACTACGATATTCGCCAACAATTCCTCTCAAAATACCCACCCGACACGAGGAAGCCACTTAAGGGGGTCTGCCCGCCACCGAGATTTCAAGCCGTGGAAGCGTAGGATCTCCCACTTTCCTTCCTCCTTGGCAATTATCCGCGCGCCGAGCATTCCGTGCCTGTCAGCGTGTTATGCTTGGAGAAAAGTTGGCTACTATCCGCCTCGCAATCAAGTAAATATGAGAGTCTTAACACCCGAATTAAGCGCAACAGGAATACATATTTATCTTGATTCACAGCGTCAGTATATAAGTAATACCATAGTTTTCCCTATCTTTTTTATATCCATCGTGAAATAGCTCCACAAATAAAATGTATAAGGAAGTATTTTCGCGAAAGTATCGTCAATATACTCTTGTTTGAGGGATTTATCGTTAAGGCTTTCTTCCTTTACGCAATAAGGGTATAGCGGAACTACCATACTATCGAATTTTAACCACTTGTACTGGACACAACACGTAAAAAAAAAAATATATATTGTTAAAGTGTAAACCAACTTTCTCTAATGGGCTTTCTTCAACACGCCAAAGAACGAAAGGTGGAGCCTATTACTTCAAATTAGAGGAAATTGGGATTAAAGGCAATTTCTTCTTCAGGAGAAATAAAAAAAAAAGTTAAAGTGTATAACAAGATTTTTTTGAGAAACAAAATGTGTAATAGTCTATTAAATATTAGGTTAATTAATTCTAAAGATACATTTTATGTTAATAAAATCAATCCCAACTTTCAAAGACATTTGAAAGTAAAATTATATATAGGGATATGATATAAATTATTGCATACAACTTAATTATTAGATTTTGATAACATTCATTAAGATATAATTATTGTAGTAATAATAAATATGTGAAATTAATCATATAACGAACACAATTAGATGTTATATTTATTTAAATTGATGTGTATAACTTATTTTAGTCAATTAAATCAAGAAGAGATAATGTGCAAGGTGATTTATTTAAAGAAATAACTCACTTCCATCTTGAATTATAAAGTCAATGAAAACAATTGCATTTTAAATAAGTATAACAGCATTTATAAAAGGTCATTGGTAAGATTTTTACAATCAATAATAATCTAGAAATTATTTAATTATTAGATAAACAAGGGAAAAGTATTCTGTGATGATTAAAATAGTTTAAGCAATAAGAGGTTATAGGAATGAATGATAAGAAAGTTGACTAGAAGAAAAAATTGGCAATTTGAATAGATTATAGTATATAATATATTACAAATGTTAACAAAGACAATTAATATTTAGACATTTTTATAAATTTAATATAACATATTTTATAAAACTATATGAAAGTATGACTTATCAAGTAATAACTTTTAAATAAAATTATAGGTAATTGATATGTCATTAATATTGAACTTATCTAGTCATGATTTCTATCTTGATTTAATTGACTAAAAGAAGTTATACATATCAATTTAAATCTAACATTTAATTGAGTTCCTTATATTATTAATTTTAATAGTTAGAGTTAAATAATTTTACTTGTGGACTCCCACTTCTCTTTATAAAAAAATAATACGTATTCAAAGAGGGCTTAAATTTAAAAATTTCAAATTTTACTTAAAAAGACATAGGGATGTTTTAATCAAACAGGTGACCTGACGGTCTAGGGGCAAAGTGTCAGACTTCTATGCTGGCGGCCGGGGTTCAATCCTTGGTCCCGGCACAGATTTATCTGATTACCAAACCCTTCCTTCACATCTGACAAGACATCTTGTGAATGTGGGGAATGCCAGGCCTCCACCGTGGTTCGGATTCCACGTTAAACTGTAGGTCCTCCATTTCATCTCACAATCACCCTACCATTACACATTAGCGTAAGTGCGTATAACCCGAACGGGTAGTAAGACGCGGTGCTAATAATAATAATAAT
>CABFOV010003526.1:13881-49115 GCA_902141375.1 Timema poppense
TTTTTTTTTTTTTCATTTCACTTCTTGTTTCACTTTTTCCATCTTACTTACTCTCTTACTATCCATCTTTATCCGTCTCTTTCTGCTTTTCATTCTTTCAGTGTATATGTTTATCTTTCTTCAATATAGTTTGCTCTTTACTTCCCGTGGAAAGCTTTGGGAGCTGTATGAGATTTTCTTAGGCATTCAAGTCTTCTTATTCTTTTTTAAATGAGAGGAGAGAATAATAAAAGTTAATTTAATTTTCAGTCGTATCTCTGTGTTCACAGCCGATCGACCAAATTTTGAATCTTCTTTACAGTTTATGAAATGAATACGTCTGTTGTTGTATAGCTTCAACCAAAAGGATTAGAAATTTTAAAAAACATGTATTATTTGCGATTGTTTTAAATTAATATATATTTGTTTAGTTCTGAAGTTTATGTTAGCGTTGTAAAAAATATTAATGATATAATCACAATAATATATATTTAAACACAAAATATAATGAGTTAGTTTTATGAAACAACAGCCAAATTTAGATTCCTGAATCAATTTTGAAAAAAAATACACATCTTTTTCTGTTCTCGAAAAAATCTTGGTTAATCCATTTTTATAATACCTGCACATTAATAACTTAAATTTATGAAGCAAGTGAAATAAGAAAAATGTAAGGGGATATACAAGAATTACCATAAAGAAATAACCTAGAAATATCATTATCCTAGGCAGAAATCAAATGTTGATCTGTCAATGATATACAAATTCAGTGCGAGCCTAACCACTTATACCGCGAGGCAACTTGTACGTGTGAATTGTATCTGAAGAACCCAGATGCAGTTCGTATATCCATAAAAATTTTAATTTCAGCCAATATTTTAAAACATTACTAAATCAGCTATAGCTATAACAGTCATTTTTAAACTTCAAATAAATTATTTACTCAAATATAAGAACAAATTAATCAGAAACTTTGATTAATAATAAGTTGTATTTATTTCAGCAAGATTAGTAAATTTATAAAAATCCCACATGAATCTTTATATAAATCAAAAATATGAGTGCTCTTTCAATGAATGACCAGTCACATTCTAGAGATATAAATATATTTTTTTAAAGAATATTACCAAATGTACACACACAAAAAAAAGCGTAAGGTTTACAAAAGTGGTATCTTTTTTAAATCACTAATTGATATTTTTAAATAAGTTAGCAATTAAGTATGAAGTTTTGCAAACCTTAACCATAAGAAACAAAACCCCAAATACAATAGTACCCTACTTTCCCCTTTCTTATTACCAAGGCCATATCACGAGATTTAGAAATATTACTCAAGATAGATTGTAAAATTTATTGAATTTATATAGTTATGAATAACTATTTTTCTATAATTTGTTTATCAATACCATTACATTTGTTTGCAGTATACATATTTATCAATGTATTTTTAAGTAAGATTATCATAATTTATATCAACAAGACATATCAGTCAACACACTTCCTGACTGTGTGAGTGCTATCTATGCTTATTTGCATAACGTTTCGGGAAAAAATAAATATAGATATATGTCTGAATTAACTATAGTAAAGACAAATTGCCAACCTCCATGGTATTGGGGTATATGCTCGCCTCAGAATTCGATGTTCATGGGTTCAATCCCAACCAGGGTAAACTGATTTTTTCTTTATCGATAAAATTCCGTAGCACAACTTCCTACAGAGGGAAAGTAGGGCCGGGCCGGGCCGTCCATCGGTTCCATGTCGATTGTGGCATGTAAAAGAAGCCTGGAAGGTATGTGAAAATACCTTTCCCAGGAAAATAGCATTGAAATACTTTAATTATAATTTATTAATTACTTTGAGACCCTATGCGCAGAAGTACATAAATTTATTCACTTTGTAAATATTGTATATAATAAAGCAACTAGGACGCAAGGTTTAAAACAAACATATGAAAATAAAATAGCAGATTAGTAAGTTGTTTACTTGAAAAATATTTAATTTTCATGATGGTTTTCCCCTTCAATCAAGTAAGTTTTTCGAGAGAAAATTCAACTAATTCTGTAGGTACCTCAATTAAACGTAAGGAAAAAAAAAATTAAACTTTAAATTGTTTTTGTCATTAACATCTCAAAAATATTCCTTAATCTCTACAACCTTCACAATTTCGTTTGTTTACAGTCTACACCCACGAACTTCATCACAAAGCTTTAAAAAAAAGTAGAAAAAAAAACTGCGAGAAAGAAACCAACTTCTTTCTGTAACTTTTCTTGAGCGACTTTTCGCTGTGTATTCGACCAAAAACTGCTTCGAAACTCAAGACTCAAGTAAGAGATAGGAAGATTACTCTTAAACATTTCCAACGCGCGCTACTCCCTAAACCACCCCCTTCACTTCCATCCCTTTTAAAGAAAAACTTTTGTTACACTTCCAAATTGTCTTTTCCACTTCCAAAAACTCACTCCCCACCCCCTTTCCCCACCCACTTCTCTCGCCTCGTAGTTTTCAACAGTGTGAATCTAAAATCAGTGAATAAGATGAGGGTTGAATGGGCCGAGGGGGGGGATATGGGAGGGGGAACAGGACTTAATGTTCTGAGGGTGTTAATGTCTTAAGAAAAACGAGAGCAGAAGTCATCGCTGGGCGCGTTTAAATGAAGGGAAAAACGTGGGGGGAAGCCCATATGTTGGGGGTTGAGGTTTAACACGTGCGAACACATCTCAAGGTTTTGCGCTTTGATGTTATATAATGAGACATGGATTAGTTATTAGTCTTTTTTTTAGATATTTTTTGGTGTATTAGTATATGATTGAAATATAAATGCGATTGAATTACCATATAAGAAACACCCCTATCATTAAATGGTTTATTTTAATTGCTTATAATATCTATTTTACCTCCTTTTTAAAAAAAAAAAGTTTAGTTCTACTCTAATTTCCATAGAAACGGTTTTTTGGAAAATTAAACATATTTTCTACAGACAATATGTATAATATATTAGTATTTCAATGGTGTTGTGTGTTATAGGTATTGATAAGATGTCAAGTACAGATCACATAGCCTGACGTATGAATAGGTGAAAGTATATCTAGTAGCTTTTCTAACAGTCAAATAAAGCGCTTTATATTTAAATTTGGCTATACCTACCTTACACTTTCACTATGTGTTACCTTATTTGTATAATTTTAATTTATGATTTATTCGAGAAACCAAGTAAAGAGGATTAATAGAAATCAATAAAGCGAAAGATAAAACACGATCATGTATCTGTGTTGGCTCCAGGTCAGGTGAAGTCTGTGCATGCTTTTCACAGACGCAAAACTAACAAACTGTCAACACCGCTCGTTAAACTAAATTTTTATCAAATCATCATGGATCGTAAATATTTGGAAATATGAGAAAACAGTTTCTATAGCCCAAGTCTTGCTTAAGCTTGTATTCATCTTTAAAGTTTGTCCTGATATACCTCTGTGATGCAGGAGATTATGTAGATCTACAAGAGACTTGTTCTTACCCACTTTGTGGCACTTTTTTGTTTGTATTAGGAACACAGCTCATTGTAATTTAGATCTACCAGTGACTTATATTAACTAATTAAAGGAGGCATATTGAGGAAGAGGAATCTAAAGTAAATTTATTAATTAATAGAGATGATTAAAAAAATCACCCCATCGTGTGTGCATCAGGATTGGATTGAATCCCTGCCATCCAAGTCAATAGTCATGGGGTTAACACCAACACGTGGTTTGTTGGAGATTGAGCCGTAATTAAAACAGTTGGTTAGGCGTCCATAACAATCAGGAGGTGGAAAACGCCTCTACCCTCATCGTGCAAGATATCTGACACAACAATAAATAGTTCAATAAATATTCAAGGCTTCCTGGTCGATAATTTTAATCCTGGCTTGAAATCTTTGCGAGTCAGTTTGAGATGAATAATGGGTTTCGTCAGTTGGGGCTAAGCGCAACCCCCACCCTGGAGCGCTGATTGTGTTTTTAAAGATACAAAATAAACTTGCGAGTGGAATTAAAAGGGGAAAATATTCCAAAGGTATGTATTTAATTATAGTGGAAAGTAGATTGTAAGTAAAGGACTAAACTAATTTTTTTAACAAGGTGTTTTTATGATAACTATTTTCCTCAGTACTTTAAAGAACAAACTTGAAGTTATCCTCTAAATATAACCTTCCTAATCCATAACACTATTAGCTTGGTTATTACATAAGAGTATAAATCGAATGGGCGATAAGACGCGGTGCTATTAGAAAAAGTTTTTGAATATTTTTTATGAACATTTTGGCATTTGATAATAAACTTCTTTAAATTAAGAGAAAAAGTTATCATCAAATTCCAATATGCCCGTCACAGATATTTAAGAACTTTCGATATTAATCTGTGTGGAAAACTAAACTAAACTAGTGGAACAATTTTTAATTTATTTTGGCCAAAAGAACATTTTGTTAAAGAGACTTAAATTAAATACTTGCCCCTAATTCTCGGTGCCTTCCATCCAATTATAATTAGTTTATCTTTAAAGACTTGCCACATTTATGAAATTTGCGAACAATTCTATTTTGTGTGTGTCGTTTAAATATTGACTGCCCCCGGCTTTTAACTTGTCCGATCCAAACTCATCCTCTGCACAGTCAAACCTTGACCCCCCTAGGGCTATCGCCTGGAGGAGACTAGACACTAATCAGCTAATTCACGGTGATTATATTTGGCAATTACCACGCTCCGCTAGATCTTGAACTACACTGGGAGAGACGGAGTGATGGGGCAAATCCCAACTAGATGTCGGAAACACTCGCTCAGTTTACAATTCGTCTGACTCCAAAGTTGAGGGCCCCGGGTTACGTTCACAACATTTCCAAAAATATATGATGGGGTAAATCTGCGCTTTATATTTTTTCCGTGGTGAGTTTTTGTCCTAATGTTTAGTTTGTTAATAATATTCTTAATAATAATAATATTTAACACCGCGTCTTACTACCCGTTCGGGTTATACGCTTTAAGTACTAATTACTCTAATGGATTAGGAATTGGGAAGGTTGAATTAGAGGAAGTGAACCCGCATTTGCGTGGAGGGAGAGTGGAAAACCATTTAGGGGAAAACCTCCCTCAGCTCACCCGACCGAGATTAGAACCTCGATCTCCCCGTCCTCAGCAGTCGAGCTCAACACGACAAGCGCGTTAGCCAACTACGCCACCAAGGCGGGTAATGTTCTTAATAAACTGCACTTTAAATTACAATATAATAGTAATAATCTTATAGATATTAAACGCTTGAGGGTTTGTTTATATTCTTGCGTGTTTGCATGGCACAGTTTAGAGCGATCAAAGCAAAATGGGCAGTCAAGTTCTATTTACATGGCAACTATTTTAAGCTCTAAGGGTTGGATATAGATATGAAGTATGTTTAAATGTATATATAATAACATTTTTTCCCAGTGGTGTGTCAAATGTGTTTGTCTGTGAAGGTTAAAGGTGATGTTGTATGAGAGAAGGTGCACAGGGGAATGGGGGGGGGATAGAGGTAGTCATGAACCTACAAACGGGAGTCCTGCGAAACACAAGCAGAGTCTAGTAATCAGCCACAAGCGGAGATTTAACGCCACAGTAATCAGCCGGTGAGTTAGGGACCCGTGACGATGCATCACATGATTGCACATTTCAGTCGGGTAATCATACACTCCCTGGGATCCGATACAAGCGGTGACCTGCTTATGCTTGTTTTTTACATTAGGGTTGGGGATGGAGAGGGGGGGAGGCGTCTATCCCCTATTACCTGCCGGATATTACATATGCACGTGGCCAGATTTAAGAGGAATCCGTTATGTTTTAATTGTGTCTCCGCAATATATGAGGCTGCCGATAACAAGAAGATGGGGGTTCAAACCCCGGTCGGATGTACTAAGGGTGGTTTTTCTAAAATTATTTTCCAATCTCCCTCCATGCAAATCAAGGTACACTTTCTCTAAAATTCAACCAACTTAATTCCTAACTCATTAGCAAAATTTTTATATATGCGTATAACCTGAACACGGTGTTTAAAATAACGCTTGAGAAAATTCATCGAAGAAAATCAGTAAAAAGTGAGAAAATAGCATTTAAATTTACTTGCCCCATTGATTGCACACAAATTTTACTCAGATAGTGTAAAAAAAATGTTTTTTGCTAAACTTGTATTTATTAAAATATTGTCAACCTCTGTGGTTTTGGGGTAAAGTCCTCACCTCAAGAACCGATGTACTTGGGGGCCAAACCCATACGGGTTGACGGATTTTTCTTGAGAGATAAAAATCCGTTGAACAACTTCTTTTGGAGGGGAAGTAAAGTCGTCGGTCCCGTGACGATTGTGCCATAAAAAAGAACCCTGAAAGGTATGTGATAATACCTTTTCCTGTAAAATTAGTGGGCCCTTTCGCTCTCGCTAATAGAAATTTTCGTGTGCATATATAATTAGTCAGTTAAGAAAGTGCACGTGAATTACCTTACATTATTTTTTTAAATTAACTAGATAGCATGATAATTTTGTATAATATAGAATATAGTAAAATCCAATCCTATACATGTGATAAATATTTACTCGTGTTTTGAATTGTAACAAATCATGTATAACTTTTTTAAATAAAGCCCTTTACAAGTGGGTTTCAACTTCATTAATTAATTATAATTTTGAACCTTGTCTAAAATACAAAAACCTCTTTAAAACTATATTTAAAAGAAACTACTTTTACTCTTTCTCTGTTTAAATAAGACCTATTTAACTTCATTATTGTGTTTAAGGGCATACATTTTTTTCTGTACGTAAAGAATAGAATATTTTGCAACTTCTAAAAAGCACAGGAATGTATTTTAACATGCTCAAACTTTTTGTTTAGTTTTAATTTTTTCAAACTTGAGTAATACACTAAACTTTTTTCTTTCTTTCTATATTTGCCACCTTTTTTTGACTTCTTTGTATGTGTTTCTCTGTATTCTAGCTGAGGGAAAAGACACACATTAATTTATATTGCACATTTAACCAAACAGAATAGAGGAATAACTGAAGTGACACAGCCGTCGAATGGGGTAATCTTATTACTAACAAAATACATTCATAACATAAGGGTGTTTAGCAATAAATCACTAACTACCTATTTTTTTAAATAGTTAGTTGCCTTCGGAATAAGCGCTATAAACGACTTGATTTAATGGATAAAGAGAAAGGATATATAGCATGGATGATATACGCCTTAACCATCGTTAAAAGAGAATTTGAAAACCACCAGGAAAATTAATGTTATAGCAAAAACAAGTCTAAGTGTATACGACCTGGATTCAAACCCCGTCAATAGTGGGACTAATTCAACCGGAGTCATTACACCTTATGTCATTCGGCCATATGTGTGTTTACATGTTATGTATATACAAACACTTTGACCGAAATTAAAGCCAAATCATAATTTTTTGGTGAATCAACTGCTTTCGAATAACTTAAACAAAAAAAACAACCTCAAGTCTAGTTCGATATTCTTACCTTTTCTATCGTATTTATTTCATACATCCACCTTATATAAGGAAAATATATGTACAATGCACCAAAATAAATGGGTGGGGCATATATATTATTATTATTATTATTATTAGCACCACGTCTTACTACCCGTTTGGGTTATACGCACTTACGCTAATGTGTAATGGTAGGGTGATTGTGAGATGAAATGGAGGACCTACAGTTTAACGTGGAATCCGAACCACGGTGGAGGCCTGGCATTCCCCACATTCACAAGATGTCTTGTCAGAGGTGAAGGAAGGGTCTGGTAATCAGATAAATCTGTACTGAGACCGAGGATTGAACCCCGGCCGCCAGCACAGAAGTCTGACACCTTACCCCTAGACCGCCAGACGATATCAGTCTCTACTCACGGTTCTTATAAACTATTCTACCAGTATTAAAGCTAACAATGTATTTCAGAAATAATTGGTCACGGCAAAGAACTCTCAATTCTCTTGCCAAAGGTCAAGGCCTGTGAATTTCATTCCCGTGTCCTTGGGACAATAGAACATTTCGATATAAACAAACTCCAGAGAAGAACGATATTATTTTCCCCTGCAAGATTCTAAAAATAAGTAAAGCAGGATACATATTTTTTTTAATGTGTTCACTAAAGTTTATAACATTCGTGATAGTACCCACAAAGTTAATTTATCACATACCTGATGTTACTATGGACAAGTTTATTTATTTTTAGTAACTATTAACTATATAAACTTTAAAATGAAGCAAGGAAGCCACATTAAAGTTGAAAACACAACTTCTTTATTTTTATTTTTATATCGTCTAGCTCGTGTTGTAAGGTTTTTTCGAGAGTTGAAAGTGTAAGAAAATACAAAGTTTTCAAATGAGATTCTAGATATAGTTGAACCTTGTCTTACTGTATCAGGGCAAATAAGTAAGTTTCCGTCCAGGCAGACCCTATGGGGGGCGGAGGGGGGGGAGATTTTCTTAAGACGTCAAAACCCATTACGTTACAGATTAAAATCTCGCTTGGCATAGGCAAGTTATAATAATTATCTCTAAATAAAGTATTGCCGAGTTAGTAGAAATATTTGTCGAAGCTTAGTTAACACTCCCGAGATGTTACGTGCAAGAGTCCACACATTCGGAAGCATGGTATTTAACGGGCTAAAAGGTGTGGTGGAAGTTTCGGCAAACAGCTACTACACACCTGGTGGTAGCTCGGGGGTGGAGAGGGGAGGGTGCAAGGGGTACGAGGGGCTCCCAACAGATTTACGAGATGTGTACACAGTACAAGAGCACAACGTACCCAACCCAGAATAAATCTTGGGGATTAATATAGCCAAGTGGATGAAAGTTTGTCTACAAAGTGAAGCACTCCTTGGGGCAAATACTTTTTTTCTTCTTCCTGGGAGACGGTCAAAGTTGATTCCCCTTTCTTAAGCCGCCGAAGAATTATTGTTTGAATTAAGTTGTTTGTTAACTTATTTATTTTCGATGAACGAAAATTGCGAGGTGATAAATAGGTTATAATGAATGATTTACCGACTTAAAACCAAATGAGTGAATGAAACCTTAACACAAGGAGTAGCCGCATCTCTGTTTGCATGGTTTAATGCGTCACTCTCGCACTTTACTGGATTGCCTGTGACGAGTAGACTCGGGTTTGACTTCCTTCTCTACTACCTCCACGCAAATTCAGGTATAGTTCCTCTAAGTCATACCATCCTCATCCATATCTCACTAGCATATTTAATTTATATGTGACCTGCTTCAGTGGCCGCATGGTCTAAGGTGTCACACTTCCGATGACAGGGAGATAGGGATCTGAATCCCAGTCGGGTGCATTGTGGGTGTATTTTCTTTTAAAACAAATTATATTCTCCCTCCATACAAATGAAGGTACGCCTAAGTTCAACCATCCTCATCACTAACTCACAGCGTAATTATTACATATACTTATAACCTGATCCGATAGTAAGAAGTGGTGTTAAAAAAATATACGCGTATATAAAACGAAAGGGTAGTGAGACGTGGTGGAAAACCACACACATAGGTAACGGTATGCAATAACAGAGTCTGAATGATATTTGAGTGCTAGTGTTGCATCGACGTCAGTGGTGCAGTCGTACATTTAGAAGTGTTGGGACGCAAGGCCGTAGTCACCCCAAAGCTGAAAGGTGGGGAGTGTACCCCGTAGGCGCATTTTTCAATGGTTACTAAGGTAGAAAATTAATTAGCGCACTTCCTTTAAAATCCCAAAAATTCGCATCGAGCACAAGTCAATTTCAACAAAATTTATTGATTCTTAGTATGAAAATAGCTTTAACATAACAAATTGATTTTATCTTAGAATTGCATAGTTCTATAACTTTACTAAAAAATATTTTTTTTAATATTCTTCTTTGAAAAGCAGTTCCGGAACGGTTTTCCCACGCTTTCCCGCTCCACTACGCCACTGATTGGTATGGTTTAATTGTTCATCCCTAACTAGCCCCTAAAGATTCACTCAATCACTGACGCCATTTATTTGTCAAATTAATGCGCACTTCTCTTAAGGAGAGTAGTCAATCAGAAATTCATAAACGCCAGAAACTCGAGTGGGTCTATAACTATAGAGGGTGGAACTGTCCGGCGGTTTGAGAACAACCATGGGAGGAGTAAAACACAAATTCCTATACGTGTTGTGACACTCTCCCCCTCGCCCCTATTTAATGACATCTTCCGATCCGTAAAGCTCCCCTCTACGTTCCTACACAAGTCAGAACATTTGATCACCGAAGTGGGTTAATGAAATAAGATGATTTAATCAATTTTAACAAAAGAAAGTTACAATCACTTCAATAATTAATAAAAATATATGTATGTCTAAAATGGTTTTAAGAGAATAAAATTGATAATCAGAATGAAACAAAAAAAATTATATTAAGTATTTTAAACAAGGGATATATTTACCTTGTAAAGTAAAAATATTGGCCTGATTATCACATAAATTGTTCTAATGAGTTAATATGCTAATACGAAAAAAAATTCCTGCATGGTTTCATTGATTTTTTTTAAATATAATTTTAATTTGTATGAAGTTATAGAGTTTCCTTTAGAAATTATAATTTTCTCATATTGCCATACAAGTGTAATGGACGGAAAAGCATTTTAACAGAATAAACAATTTGATATTTATTAATGCACATAAACTAATTTTTATTCAACCATTATTTATTCAGATATTTTTATAGACATGACTGTTAAACTGAACCGAAAATAATTGTATATATATATATATATATATATTAGAGTTGATACATATTTGAAACAAAAAATGAAAATTGTAGTTTCATATTAAACTACATTATTCATGTGATGCAAATATTTGAAATGTATACGGCCCTCGTTTACATAGTTTAAATAGCGTCCAATGAAAATATTAATATGTTTTAAACAAACAAAAATATGCAATTAATAAACTTCTGTGGAGTTTAAATGAAACTATTCTATTATATAAAATTATTGCATTTTAATAATATTATTTAATACCTAAATAAGTTCAGTACATACAATCATAATGTAATCCGTATTATAAGTTACACGTTTTTCTAGGTTATTAAACATATAGTGTTTATTTAGACTGAATTAAATCAAACAATAATTTAAAAGAAAAATTTTGTAGATGATGGTTGAATGACCAATGGAGTATATTATTAAATAAATGATACGACCGAGTCACACAAAATTTTTCATATTGTGTATTACAAGTTCGAAGAAAATTTAAAAAATTGAGTTTTCAATTAACTACTCGTGAGTAAGTTTTACTCATAAAAACAAACACATAATCTTCATAGTCAAAATAAACACTCTTTACGTATAAACCTCAAAAATATCTGAACAACTTTAATTTAGCACGTTTCAAATTTTCAAAAATAAATTATACGTTAACTACACTATAATTACTTGTAATTTGTAAGAATAAAATCCCATTTTTATTTTACATGAGAAACTATTCCTAGATACCCATTTTGAACTCAATTTTCAAGGCCAATTTTAAAAACTTTCTAATGTTCTGTAATTTGTCATAAGTAAACTACGATTAAACTAATTTATTTTAGAAAATTAAAGATACATTATTATTGATCATGTAATTAGAGCTACTTTCAAAACAATTAAAATTTTACCAAAATCAGTCATCAGTAATGCATCCTTACACAAATGTTTTCCCAAAAATCAACTATACAGTTTTATTTTCCATGTCAAATAATTCCCAGATATACAAATTAAACAAAATCGTTATAGCCATTTTTTATAGCATTCAAAAATCATTCATTTTTAAACAAACAATCCTTTAACGAATTTACCCCAAACAAACAAGTATACGGGTACGTTATATTACCCTGTAAACGTATGCACATATTTCCTTCCCTTGACTTACATCCCCCTTCTAGACCTTCTCTAATTCAAAGTCTCCCTTTGATACCAAGACAAATGCAACACAAATGGATGACACTCGAGTTCTCAAGAGGGATGAACTTAAATCCACGGCTAATTAACGGGCTTGCAGCTTTTTATTCAACCCTTCAACCTCTAAACAATAGATGGATAAAATAAATATAGACCGTTAACTTGTTGGTAAAAAGGGGTTATGTTCCATTTTCTAGAAAAATATTGGGTAAAACATATTCACACACAAATTACTATTAAGTATAAGTTTTTTTTTAAACGCTGAAAACCTTACTCTAGTTTTATTTGATTTTAGTCTCGTTGTTCATTCGGTCCAGATGGATTAAATTTTGCTCCACGTTTTACTACCCGTTTGAATCGTAGGCAAATGTACTAGCTACGCTAATTATTAGCGGCTAATGTGCTAAGGATGAGTGCAGTTGAATCTAAAGAAAGTGTACAAGCATTTGCATGACAATAGGGTGGAAAAATAATTAAATAATTAGTAATAATAATGTAGGTTCTGGGCTACATCACTCGTAGCCCAGTTTATGGAAATGTTATCCGGTACTAGCGTACCATTTCCCTGAATACGTCTGAATGTGCTAATCGTGCTTCCTTTCCGTGGAGGCTCTTTACATATCCCGATGAGATGAGGTGATGCTGAGTAAGAAGGCAATAAAGATCCTAACCCAAATTACGTCTAACTAACAAAACCCTGGTGACCTTGGAAACTATCCCCCTTTCGAGAAAAATCCCCCAGTACTCTTAGTAACCATCCAGGGGCTCTGACCACTCTAGTACGAGGATGACTAATTTAGGGATAAACCACCCTAAATACACTCCTCCGGTACAGTTCTCCCTGGCACAAAATATATATTATATTAAGAGAGTGACGACCTAGACAATTCGACCACAGACGTTGGTATATTTAAAAAAAAATGTCAGCCCGCCAACTAAGATATACCGAATGAGTTGGCGCCGTCTGTTGGCGATGATAGTGCCAACTTCTGGGGATAGATGGTGCCATATGGTCAGCACAATTAACCCCACGTCCGTTAATCTCATTTTTCTAGACGGGAGCCACTACTATTTTCATTCAAGTAGCTCAACATTTGTTCTCACATTGCTAAGTTGACCCCGTTTCAGATTCACATAAAGATCTGTAAGCGCCAGGGATTGAACCCGGGACCTCAAGATATGTAGCCAGTGACTCAGACCAATAGACCAGAGAGATGGTCGAAGTTGATATATATATGCATAAATATTATTTACGTTGGTCAAGTAGGATATGGTAAAGTAGGGTCTATAGGAAGTGTAACGCATTTGGGTGGAAAGAGAGAATTTGAGACATTTTAGTAATAGCTACACTCAATACAGATTGCCAGGATTTCTAACCCCGACCTCCCAGCCACCGGTAAATCAAACTTGACGAGCCTTACGTTTATTCCAAGAACCCACCGATTCGATTAGCATCGCTTGTTGTTATTACTACCAAATAGTATTTATACATAGAATGACAATCATGTTAAATACCACCGCACTTATTTTATTCAACACCGTTTTTGAACTTGGTCGCTTTTACTATTTAAATATGTAATGAACATTACATCAAAACATTTTATGCTATTTTATGTGCAATAATCAACAAGCCAATAAAACAACTTTCCACTTATATGGTAAAATACCTACATATTGTTAAAATAATCAACAAGTGAATAAAAACAAATGAGCAATTTTTAAAAACAAGTCCTAGAAATGTAGAAACGTGATATATTTGCATAGTGTGAACTGTGAAGTTTATTAGCACTTAAAACACATTTATTTAAAAATAATAATTCTGGAATATATATACATATAATTATATATATACAGCACACAGGCTTCCAGTATATAGATTTACCTCTCTACCGGAAGTATGGGGAATATGCGTGTGTGTATGTATATATATATATATATGAATCAAATAAATATATATATATTGGAATAAAAAAATATGTATATATATTGGAATCAAATAAGCTTTTGAATTATATGTATACAAAAATGAACGATGACTTTAAAAAGGTTTTTTATATAGTATTATATATATAACCTTTTTATTACCTTAAAGTGTTTTAAATGATAAAATAAAACACTGTCATAGTCTTATGTCGGCAAAAAGGAGCGTATCTAAAATGACGTACTATATCATACATCTCTTTAAAGTAGTATATTATTTATGATAATAATGTGACGCTCCGAGTGTTTTAAATGACCTCATTCAGAGAAGGAGCAAGTTTCTGTTAAGTGTTCCAAGAGTATATCATAAGGTCTGCCGTGAATCATAAGAGCTCCTCAAACTGTCAAAACGACCTTAAGAGCGTTTTGAGATGAAACCGCAAGGAAAAGGCGGTTCAAGAAAGACTAAGAGGATATCATGGATTACAAGAGTTAAGGTTTTAATGTTTATGGTGGGATTTTTTTTTTCTGTTTTCACTTTGATTTTGTTTGTTTGAGGTATTTATAGTGAGAACTTTTTCAAAAATAAAAGATTTACAAATCAACAAACAAGACTTATAAACCAACCAACAAAAATTTAAACAACACGACATGCAAGTTAGTCAGCACGATTACCTCTGACGGGTAGTTCAAAGTTCAAACCTTGACAAGATACTTAGGGAGTGATCTTCCAAATGTAATTTATCTTTAAAACAGCTGTCCTTGGGAGTATATCACCTTCATGTTAAAGAACCCTTTTCTTCTCCCCTCTAGATTAATTTATACTCTGGCCACTATTATGGATTATTAGGATTAAATGATTTCCTTTTGTGATATTTTTTTAGCACCGCGGCTTACTACCCGTTCGGGTTATACGCATTAAGTACTAATTACTCTAATGGATTAGGAATTGGGAAGGTTGAATTAGAGGAAGTGAACCCGCATTTGCGTGGAGGAAGAGTGGAAAACCATCTAGGAAAAACCACCCCCAGTTTACCCGACCGAGATTCGAACCTCGATCTCCCCGTCCTCAGCAGTCGAGCTCAACACGACAAGCGGGTTAGCCAACTACGCCACCGAGGCGGGTCTTTTGTGATAATCTCGTTTGAGAAGCCTTAAGAAAGCAACGTCAATAATTTATTTTTTAACAAGAATCCAGAGATTCCATGCATTTCACCCGACCAGTATTTGAGCTACGGCATCCCGTATCACGAGTCAGGAGGGGTAGAGCAAGAAAGAGAGAGAGAGAGAGTACTCCAAAACTATAGGGCACCCTGTTCAGGGTTTGATACAATACGTGCCTTAATACACCCTATTTGGAAAGGCACACGATGGGTGCTTGCCATTAGACGTTGGGTATATTATTATGAACGTGGTAGGAAGAACATTTGACAGTTGCAATAGTTACTAAAACTACTTTAACACATCTATATGTGAAGCCGTGTTAACTACAGGAGTCAATTTTGCTAAACAGTATGGATAAATAAAAATACATTTATATCAAATAAATCAATAAATACCAATGTTAACCACACACACACAGAGTTAAAAGGTCATACAGTAGTTTTACTGTACCCGATAGTCACAAAATATACTTTCATATATTAATACAACAAATCAGATGATGTAAGATTATCAATTTTGAAAATTAGTATCATTTCTGTTTTAATAATAATATAGTTACATTTATTAGATAATGACAGCATTATATGATAACATTAAAATGGACCTGAAAGAGATCAGATCTAATGAGGTGGACTGGATAGTACTAGCTTAAGATAGGGATAGATGGTGTATTTTTTAAGTGGAGTAATGAACTTTTGAGTTCCTGATGCCATAAAGTAAGTATATTATTTATTTTTTAGATCCAACTTTCTACCATTTGTCTTACAGTTAAAGGTGTCCTTGGTTCTAACTCCAAGCGATACATTTAAATATAAAACAATATAATGGTAAAGTTGGGGATGAAATAAAACTATTTAAAATCATACTTAAGACTGTAATGATATAATAATAGTAGTAACAATTAAACGTAAACATATATTCTAAACTTTAAACCTACAGTTTTTAAAGATGTATAAGAAAAGGGAGAACAAGGAAATGAGTAATAATATAATAGCAACTTTTTTTTCACAACTTCTTATTTATTGCACTTTCAACTACAATAATGTGTCAAGGACAAGGGTGATATGACTCAAAGGGGATGCATCACCATCTGCTTACAAAAAAAGGGTAAACAAGTTTATAGAAAATAGAGTCTAATATGTCATCAAGTTTCTTAATTAGTGTCAAGCATGCTATCCATGCAGCCAATATCACAAGCCTAGGAATAAAAAAAATAGAACGAGTTGACCATCAACTTTATTTTAAATAAATAGCTCGAACTTTTTATAGCGCCACGTTTAACTACCCATTTGGGTTATTCGCCTAATTACACTGATATATTAGGTATGAGAAGGGTTGAATTTAGAGGAAGTTTACCCGCATTTTCGTGGGAAGAGTGTAAACCCATTTAGGGAAATCCCCCCTCAGTACACCCGACCGGGATTAAACCCCAATCTCCCCATCTTCGACGTTCTAATATAGAACAAGAGTAGCGCCTTGGACCATGCGGCCACCAAAGTGGGTGTAAACATTATTGAAACACTTTTTTAATTGGTGGTGGACGAAATTAAAACCAAGAGAATCCATAAATAATCGTTTATTTATTTCAAAGATAAAAATGTAATCTTACATGAATAATAGCAATCGTCATAGAGAAAATATGGTGGAATGTTATGAAGATAATGTGGTCGTTAAATATTCCAGCCAAGAGTTAAGAGTTCGCTTTAGCTTTACAAGAACTTTTACGAGGTAGTTAACGCTAACTGAGCATTGTAAAATCAAAAGTATCAGTCATTAACTATTAACAATATGTTAAACCCCAACGAATAGAATAACGTGACATTATAAGATTGGGCCCTCCCCTAAATTGTTTCCCTTACTCCTTCCATGCAAGTTTGGGTATATTTGATCTAAATCCTACCTGTCTCCTCCATAGCCCTTGACTAATATATATATATATCCGTATAGCCCAAACAGATACTAAGACACGGTGTAAAATTACGAAACTTGGCAAAACTGATTTAGGTATGTTTTATTTTTTATTTGAGGTACAATCAACACTGATTCTATCGGTACATGACTTATAAGCTAACTTAAATCTATAACAGATACAACAGCCAGTCCGCCGGTCATTAATTAATCAATGTGAAATAGGAAACCACCATTTACCCCATGATATATTTCTCAGCCCTACTAAAAATCAATCCCGAGACCCTTAGATCAGTAGACAAACAGGCTACCGAATAAGCCAAAGTGTTAGATTAAGCCATTTAAAAAAATCCCGTTGATTTTTGTCACTCTTAATCACTATTCATTTTCTTCCATTGTTTGCAAGAGTACTTTAATCAGTTACGGTCCTTTTCAGTAAGTACTCTTGGCGTGTCTTGCGTCCTACGCATGAAACACTAGCGGAGTGCGCAGCGAAGCGGAGTTTAGTAGGTAGTAAAGGTTCAAAGAGGAAGGCTAAGGAATAAAATAGCTACAAATATTCTGGTCGCAGTCTGTCTTGCTAACACAATTTAAAAAAATATATATTTAACGTATGGTTAATTGAAGTTAAAAATTCCTCTAAATATGTTGTTTCTTTTAGGAAGAAGTGTTTTAAGTGTTTAGAATATTATTTTTAATAATCCCTTGTACATACTTTTTAATGTGTATATTTGATTTATTTTATTATTTTTAGCACCGTATCTTACTACTCGTTTGGTTTATACACTTACGTACTAAATAAGCTATTGGTTTCAGGGATTAAGGAGGTTATACATAGGAAATGTACCCGCATTTACTTGAAAAGAGGAAAATTCTTTTGTAAAAACTAGCCTCAGTACATCCGACCAAGATTCGAACCTCGATCTCCCCGTCATCGGCGGTCTAGTCTACTGTGGGAGTAGCGCGTCAGACCATGCGGCCACCGAAGTGGGTGTGAACATTTATTTGATTAATTTTAGTGTATATTTACTGTCATAAAATAAGACTACGGCACTTACGAAAATTACTAACTCTTCCCTAATGTATTCATAGGTCATAACATTACTATACTGCTATCAATTTTGACATATAGAATCAATATCTAGGTAATAATAATATAGCAAGTTGTTTTAATATCTACTAAAAAAATGGTTGACTTTCTAATATTGAGATGTAAAAAATACATTTCACCTAATTAAAATTCATAATTGTTATTTAAAAGCCCCATATAACCATGCCCACTAAGTTATATTAATCAAATTGTTAATATTATATTATTAGGAGTTTTATATTTTTAATCTATTTGTCGAAATGGGCTTATATAGTTTACAATAATGGGAAAATGTATTCCCAAGAGATATAGTTTTTAAATCCCCTATAAATCATTAATTCCTCTTTATGTGAACATTATCCCCTAAACATGTTATATATTATATTTAAATCCCTGTGATATAACTATTAAAATAAAATTAGCATACGCTTGAAATGTTTGGTATAGACCATATCAGCAGGTTAAAAAATGTATTTTAATTGTTTGACTTAAAAAATATAAGCCTGTACAGTGTAATGGTATTCAATTATGACCCGGGAGGTGAATTGTTGAAATGTCAGAAGGGTGCATTGGAGGTGTTTTTTAACATTGACATATTAAATGAGTTTTTTTCATCTGTTCTTTGGGCAAAAGCGGGCTTTGTTCGCTATTGTATAATCATTTCATTTTTACTTCTCATTGAAAATATGTCGTTTTTAAACCTTGTGTTTAATCTATTTTAAGTAAATGCTATTTTGAGAAACCTACGTTTAATTTTTTCTCTAGTGGCAGGACTGAATCTTATTAAGGTATTTAGAATTACATTCGTGTGTGTTTATGTGTGTGTGTGTTATTATTATTATTGTTATTAGCATCGCATCTTACTACCCGTTCGGTTTATACGCACTTACGCTAACGTGTAATGGTAGGGGTGATTGTGAGATGAAATGGAAGACCTACAGTTTATCGTGGGATCTGAACCACGGTGGAGGCCTGGCATTCACCATATTCACAAGTTGTGATTAATACACGTCTTGTCACAGGTGAAGGAAGGGTTTGGAAATCACATAAATCTGTGCCGGGACCAAGGATTGAACCCCGGACCCCCAACATAGAAGTCTGACACCTTACTCCTAGACCACCAGGTCACCCTATAAATTATTAAAAAGAGAGAAACTTAATAATAATGTTTGAAAGTAATTGAATAATTTTTTTAAACTGTATTTCCACTTAATAATCCTAAAAACCACTTCGGTGGTCGAATGGTCTAAGGTGTCACTCTACTGTTACACTGACCAAGCTGGGGTTCGAATACTTGCCGGGTTTACCAAGAGTGGTATTTCTTAAATGGTTTCCATCTCTCCTCCCACGCAAATGTGGGTAGATAATCTCTAAAATGCTTCCTTCCACATCCTTACCCCGTGAAAGCGTTTATATTAATTATATGCTTAAAACCTGAACAAGTAATAAGACGTGGAGATAAAAAAAAAATCCTAAACACATGTTTATATTATTTAGCCAGTATCAACAAACATATTAAAACAAACCAAAACAGTTAATATGTTAAGTGTGCATTTAAGTGAACGTTGATGATTTTGGTCAGTAGTTAAACAACTATTAACAACTATTACCGCCACTATGGGTTCTAAAACGAAAATAGTTATTTGCTCAGTTGTAGTTTACGAGAGTAGAAATACACATATTTGCATTATAATGGAGCCGGAAGGGCAAACCAGCTGTGAGTGAACATCGCATTGTAATTACGCAATTATTCTAGAGGAACACGACACAAAGAGCAACCGTCAATTTAAATATAGATACGAATTTTTATGAAAATGGCTATAACGCTTTCGTGAAAATAAAGTACGTAGTTAGGAAACTTTCTGTTAATTTGTTGAGGTTTATTTTATTTTTATTTATAACACCACGTTTTGCTATCCCTTTTTTTAGTTAAATGAGTAAAGTGATATAACAGCCCTGTTTAGAACTAATAATGTTTTAAGGGTATGTGAAAATTACTTTTTAAATAAGAATCGAAGCTCTAAGCATACAAAGCATGGTAAAAGATAATACTATTTTTTATATTTAAATTAATCGGCACCATGGTGTAGTGACCAGTGCACCTGACTATGAGACTAAGGTTCCCGGGTCCAATTCCCGGCTGGTACCTTGGCTATTTTTCCTGAAAGAGGAACTACCCCAAGATTCATCAGGGTCGGTTAGTTAGGCTTAAGCTAGGTTTAAGAGTTTCTACTGGTTCCACACCCTCACACTCACTATCACCATCATCTCATCTCATATTATCGGAACATGTAAAGATCCTCCACGGAAAGGATGTACGATTAGTACATTCAGGAGTCCCCTGGGCAACGGTACATTAGTACTGGCTATTCTTTCCATTACTGGGCTACAAATTGTATCGAACAAAGCTCATTATTAATATTTAAATGATCAACTATGTGCAGTTAAATAAAATGATATTAGGAAAAAGCTAAGCATAATATACTATGTTATACTAACATATCTAAATTTACCCATGCCCACGTTACGTTGTAGATATAATTGAATCAGTAATTGGTGTTTACAAAACCTTTTGGAAGATTTTCCAATAAGTACCTATTTAATACATGTCAAGTAGAATCTAAGGAGATTTTACCTTCAACTTTGAAATTTCAAAGTATCACACCGTCTACTAATTAATCGTTACATAGACTTCAATAACAATCAATCTAAAATGAAACACTTCTTAAATAGTTGGAAGGTGTTATACGTAAGAGGATTAAAACTGTGTTGTCACATACTTTGGGCTCTCTAAGAAAAGTTGTCAACAATTATTTTGGTTACGTGAGATCCTCTCATTAGGTAAATTGGTCGTATGACAGATTTGTGTATCAAGGTATTATAAAGGTTAATTTTAATTAGCTTATGAGTACCTTATGAGCGACGGGGTTGTTTAGAAAGGGGAAGCCAACTGATTTGACGTCACATCTCATTCTATCCCTATTTTAAGTGACAACCCTATTTGATAGGGAGTCAAGGTGTGAACAGAAAACATCTTGTAACGAGCAAAGTCACAGTTTCGGAGAAGTTCAAAGTGAGTTTCTAACCAACATTTACAAGTGTAGGGGGGAGAGTTGCACCCAGGGCGCTATCAAGATTGAAACATACTATATAGCAGAGGTATAAGTTGACACTTTACTCTTACGAGATTCGAACTTGACACGGTCGAATTTGTGGACTCTTCTCTTTATGTCGACCAAACTTTAGGGGAGTATAGATTTAAAAGTTTACCTAACTTGGAGTAGCTAGTAAATATGATGCAAGTGTAAAGGAAGTTTATTTAATGATAGAAGTAATGTGTAAGTAAATTATATTAAAGTGGGAGTGTAGAGGACGCAAGGAAATGTCACTTTTTTTTATAGTTTTTATATCAAAACTATTTTTGAACAAAATAAATAAAATATTTCTCCAGTAGAAACATAAGAGTTTAATTTTCTTCACATCTTAATCTCAACAGTCCTTAAATATATTTCAAAGGTGTCTTAGGATTTAATGAAATTTTTTTATGTTCATTTAAAAAGTTTCTTAACAAACACCGCTATGCTTATGACATATATTCAACAACAGTTTGTGTAACCCTATGAAGAAAATTTAACTCAAATGTTTTGTAGAAGCAAGATTTGATTTAATTTGACCAATAAAATGTTTTGATACAAAAACGGCAAAAACACTAACCTTTGCTTGAATCTCCTACATCCCAACCTAAATATATTCATTCATCTTCCTATAAAATTTGTTTCTTATTTATGTGTTAATTTTTATATCATTTTTGTGTAAAGAATTAAAAATTAATACTACTTTAATATCATAAACACAATATATTGGTGGATAATTTAACCAAATTCTTTAAATAGAATAACATGTTTATAAGATATGTTTAAATGTGTTTGATTAAGACTTTGTTTAAATATTTGAATCAATATTTTTTCAGAAATTTTAATGTTTATTCATAATAAATTAAATAAATTATTTGTAAAATTGTAGATAAAATTTTTCTTATAACAGAACAATTTTTTAAACTTAATTGTTGATTTTTTAAATTGGGATATACATTTAAAATACTTGAGTTTCATTAATTTATAGTTATAATTCATTAATTTAAATACTAATTTATAATTATAATAAATGTCACACTTAAAAAAAATTGAAATAGTAGAAAATAATATTTAGCACCGCGTCTTACTACCCGTTCGGGCTATACGCTTTAAGTACTAATTACTCTAATGGATTAGGACTTGGGAAAGGTTGAATTAGAGGAAGTGAACCCGAATTTGCGTGGAGGGAGAGTGGAAAACCATTTTAGGAAAAAAAAACCAGTTCATCCGACAGAGATTTGAACCTCAATCTCCCCGTCCTCAGCAGTCGAGCTTCAACACGACAAGCGCGTTGGCCAACTACGCCACCGAGGTGGGTAGTAGAAAATAAATTTCAACTTGTGTTAGAGACAATTATTATAAAGATGAGTTTTCCAGTAAAAAGTTACTCACATTACTGGATAACATAAACAAATTGTATCAAAACATCGCTTGATGGTGTTTGGTAATCATTTATTGTTTAAATTGTTTAGAACAAATGAAAATTTAATTTTAGGTGTTATGCGAAGTACTCCTAAATAAACTTTTCGAACAAAATCGTTGATACAATTTTCGAAAAAATATTAAGTTTCAAAAATCACGTTTTTAGTAAACCAACCTTATATAGTATACATTTAAAAATATATATATAATCTGCTTACAGTGTTAACCAATTCCCAAGCACCCTTTTTGAAAAATTTAGATATTTTTGAAAAATTTTAATCAAATTCTTTTTTATAATAATTAAGTTTTCAACAGGTGTATACCCCCATAAAAGTTTACAGTGTTGCTTATAACATAAAATTATCCACAAATAATAATTTTGAACATAATTATTAGATACATTTTCTAAAAATTAAGAATGTTCTATCAACTTTGATCGAAATCCATTAAATTGATTCAGTTGCAGCTCCAGGTGGAGACAAACATACAGAAAGGCAGAATTGTCTAGACCCACTTTTTTTTTAGTTCGGGAAAACATAATCAGAAGATTATAATTATATACATGAGAGAGTAAAACCAATTATACTATTGTAAATAATTATATATGTTTAAAAATCCTATACTAGTAGTATTGTTTCAAAATTTTGTAATATTTGAACTATATTTTAAATAATACAGTATATATCAAAGTTATTGCAATGTTTTAGTAAGTTTACCGAATGCTCCAAAAGTCACACGTAGAAAAGAAGAAATAAATGGTATATAGTTTGTCTTCATTTTCTTCAGATTTAAAGTTCCTTTTTTCCTTTATCTAAGATGCAATTTATATGGTAATGCATAAACTCTGAAAAAATAAAACAATGGAACTGTTTTATAGTTGGCGGTAAAAAAAAATCTCGTTCATTTAAAGGAACAATAGTAGGCCCTACATTTAATAAATAGCTCGAAATATTTAAATAGCATATAAAGGACTTTATTATTATTATTATTATTTTTCAAATGTTTATAAGTTTTTGACATTAAATAAAGTGTAGAGAGTCACTTAAAAAGCATACTATGATGTTTTCTATCCTATCGGTCATATTATTAAATAATTATCACCCGTTTATAAATACGTTTAGAATCTCTAAATAATATGTAAAACTATCACATAAGTATTAATTTACGCATATATATAATATGCAAAACTACCATGCAAGTATTCATATAAGCATATATTTAAATAATATGTAAAACTACCAGTTATGTATATATACGTATATATGTATACATGAGAACATCCATACATATGTGATAATAATATTATTTAGAGATTAGAAATACGAGTATATATATATATAAATATAAATTTATAGTAAATAGCTGTGGCTCATACAAAAGTAGACTAATATTCATCGCATTTATAACTTGTGATTACATAATGTTTTTAAGAACATCATTTAATTATTTCAAGTTTAGACATATACCATTAGTCAATTTATCCCAGAAATTTTAACTAGTTTAGTTATTTTAAAACCAATAATATTATTGTATCTTTCAATATCATATTAAAATCAAATAATCTGATTTAATGACTGAGATGATAATGAACTGCTAGTTTATAAATTAATTTCCCGTTAAGTCAAGGATGGGGTTATCTTTACTTAAACTATGATAGCTGAGAGCAGGTTTGAAATTCAACTATGCTTTTTGAAAAAACTATCTAATACATAGCAACATATTAACTACGGAGTATTTTCAAATATTTATTTGTTTTATATATTGAACTATAGGAAAAATAAGCAATCTATGAGGCAATAGAAGATATCCTCCTAATAATATTATTTCAAGACATGTATTTTGGTGTCCACACCTATAATTCATTTGAAATAAATATATAGCACTTGTACGTACACAATATTATTTAGAATGTATCGTTTTGTCTTTCATAATTAGCACGTAATTTAGTTTTCAATATCGTCAAAGACATAAAAGTAAATGGTAAGACTCGATCGAACAAAATTTCTCAAATACAGTGTATTTAGCTTAGAACAAGTGTTTCATAAATATGTTTTTACTAAAACACCCCTTATTAAGCTTTTTCCAGAAAGTCAAACATATCATCTTATAACTCACAATAAACACTTCATGGTATATAAATTATTTATTTTTGTTACCATTAATATTTTTAAATGTGCTGTAAGAAATCCTATATTCCCAATTTAAAAATAAATTGGCACTGTCATTTTAGAAAAATTTCAAATTTTCTCAAATTTGTCTTAGTAAACTAGGCTTAAATTAATTTATTTTAGAAAAATCAACACCTATTATAATTATTTATCATGTAAAATAGTCTCCAAGTACCAATTTTGAACAAAATGACTAGCATTATTTTCAAAAAATCTCAATTTTTTTAAAAATAAGAGTGAAGTAAACCACTATTAATTGATTTTTTTTAATAAAACCAAATATATTTATAAAATTATTTATAATATAAAAACTCAACAGATATCTTATTTTGAATCAAATCGCTATGGCCATTTTTAAAATATTCAAAATTATTAAAAGGCTTCAATAAGCAACCCTTAAAACGAGTTTTCCAACGAGAAACATATAAACAGTTTGGTCATATCAAACACTCCCCACACAGCTATCAATTTTAAATCGAATCATTAAGGTCATTTTTGAAAAATTAGGAACTTTCCAAAATCAATCAAGAGTAAACCATCCTTAAACGAGTTCTTACACAAAAACGAAGCTTACAGTAATATTTTTAGGGTTAAACACTCTTAGATATCAATTTTAAACAAAATCGTTAGAACCATTTTCAAAAAATTTGGTGTTGGAAAAAAACATTCATCAGTAAATTACAATGATTTTAGGGGTAGGATAGAAATTTAAAAAAATTACCTAAGGCATTGTCCTATAACATATAAATATCAAATTTGAACAAAATTCTTAAAATAATTTCAGAACTATGCCCATGGATAGAAAAGAGACATACAGACTTGTAAAATCCACTATTTTGGATTCAGTGGTACAGAAAAAATTTAAATATGTCTTAAACTGAACATTTTATATTTAGCAAAATAATTTTATTCATTTTCAGCTAAACTAATTACATAATTTAGTCCATATACATCTAATTACCAATAAGTCTGACTTCCAAAATATAAACCAAAAACATTGTATAAAATGTATGTACACAATTCCTTCTCTTATTGACCGGGCCTATATCATCCTACTTAGGATTCCATTTTCTCGTTGACTCTAACTATATCTCTGGTGCCCCCTTCAGAACCTATGTCTTACACAGTAGTTAATGATTCCCTAGGAGGCAATTACGCCAAAATAATTAATGTCCCTTCACATTGGCTTGATATCTCAACGCGAGAAGAGACGTAACATAAAAGGGAAGAGGGGCCACCATTACCCCCACCCCCCCTTTCCCCCTTTGACTCCCCCAAAAACCCCTTCTCCCACTTCCGTCCGCCAAAGCGAGATCTCCAAATTAGTGGAAATGTCTTGCGACGAACATTGCCTCTTGCCACCATCTCGCTAGAGTGCGTGGGATAAGGACAGAGAGCTAAGGGAGATGAACTTATCTTTAAGAAAGCTTGCTCCACTGTTTGGTTTCACGTCGCGGCAAACTATAGAGTTAGTTGTAAACCAACGTTCCCGTCGATACTTTCCGACGACTTAATGAGGGTGACGTCCTTTATTGTTAAGGTAAGAATGTCACCTTAAATAAAAGAGGCCACGTAGATCACTTTGATACAAGAGCACCTGAGACAGAACGTTAACGTTAGTTAATTAAAATGTAATATTCTTGATTTAAATATATATTTAGTCAAAAACTTTCCAAACAAATCAATTTAATGGTCTAATTAAATTTTGTTGACCGAGTATAAAAAGGTTGTTCCGAAGTATCTTTCAAATTCGTGGACTAATTTTAACGAAATTTGGCCAGAACATTCTTTGTTACTAGGCTAAACAAGGTATATTCATGGTTTATCGATCTGGTTATCTGTTTCAATATGGCGGCTGCTCAAAAGGTTTTTAGATTAATAGTTCATCTTAAGTGATTTTTTTTAGCAACACGTCTTATTACCTGTTCGTGCTATAGGCATATGTAGTAATTACGCTAATATGTTAGGGATGAGAAAGATTGAATTATAAGGAAGTGTATCCACATTTTCGTGGAGAGAGAGTGGAAAACCAGCCTCAGCTCGCCCGACCGAGATTAAACCCTCAATCTCCCCGTCATCGGCGGTCTAGTCTACTGCAAGATTAGTGCCTTAGATTATCCGGCCAATTAGGCAGGTGATTTATATTTTAAATTACAAGTAATCAATCAAGTACCTAGGATGTATATTTATTAACTTTGGCATGTATTGAGACTGACTTTAAAATTCATGTGAACAACAGTTATACTGTATGAATATAACGTACTATTGAATATAGTTTTAATTTGTTCTCTATCCAACTTGATCACCTAGGAAAAGTATCAACTTCAAATCCCTAAACACTATAGGAAATATTTTAACTTAAAATCCTAAGAGAAATAGTAAGATTGTATTAACGATAATAACATGGAAAGAGGAAGTTTTAGTGTTTACAGAAATACTATTATATAAATACAGGACGATTCCCTCGGGACTGAACACTCACTATGAGTAGTATAAGATGAGCGTTAAACACAAACAGAACGGTTCTTTATTTCTTGACGGAACAGTTGACTTGGAGAAAACATGTCTCAACGCCAGCCGAGAGTCGTATTAACGCGCCATCTGCCTAGATATTAGTTGAGGACTCTGCCTTTTAGGACAATGTAAGCAAGTCGGTGGAAGAAAAATGATGTACTCAATTGAAGAATGTGTGTTCATTGTGCATCAGTAATGGGTGACCGATTCCTTTAAACAATGTCAGAGGAAGTTTCTGAATAAATTTGGCGCGCGTAGACCACCCACCAGAGCCACCATTTTGAACTTTGCGAAGAAGCTGGAGAGAACAAGAATCTTGGCGGATCCGCATAAGAGGGGACGGCCCAAAATGACGGAGGACACAATACAGGATGTGAAGCAGCGGTTATTGGGATCCCCACGGAGATCTCTTCGGAGGCTGTCTCAAGCGACGGGACGATCGTATTCGACCTGTCGGAAGAGCAGCCATACAGGCAAAGATTAAGCCGTACCATACCATGGCTGTGCACGAGTTACAGCCAACTGATCTTGCATAGCGACTGACGTGCTGTCAATGATCTTCCCGATATTTCGCCGAAAACTCCACCCGGTTGGACAGAGCATGGTTTACTGGCGAAGCGTCCAATTTATCCATCTATGTAAACTCGCAAAATACCCGGGTGTGGGACAGTGATAATCCCCACGTCATCCATGAAGAGCCATCACCTCCAGCTAAAATTGGTGTTTGGCGCGCGGTGTACTGTAACCGTATCATTGGGCCTATCTATTTTGAAGAGACGGTAAATACCGACCTATACTTGGAGTTCTTTACTGAGTTTGTAAACCAGCTGGATGATCAGAAACTTGCGGATGGTTTCTTCCAACAGGGCGGTGCCACTTTCCACACCTCCACGGAGAGCATGCCAGAAATTCGAAGATTTTTTCCAGGACAGGATTATTTCCAAAGACTTGTGGCCACCTAGGTCTCCCAACCTGACACCCCCAGATTTCTTTCTCTGAATACTTTTAAAAGGCGCGGTTTATGCCAACAAGCCAAGGTCGGTTGAGGAACTAAAAGACAACATCAGACGTGAAATTGCTGCTATCTACGTCACTACGCTACATTGCACATTTACCAATATTAAGCGTCGGGTGAATGTGCGTCTGGACGCTGGCGGTGGGCACGTCCAGCATCTACTATGAGGCATTCCTACTTGTTATGGGCCAATATATGTTTTACGTTATTCAAATGCGATTTCCAATCATGAGTTAACTTTTAAAAAAATAGGTGTTCAGTCCCATTTATTAAGAGCCACCCTTACTAGACCTGACCAGGATTCAAATCCCAATCTCCCTGTAATAGGCCATCCAGGAATTTATAACCTTTTTTATATCGCGTGCCATGTGGGGTTTTAAAATATTAGTGGGTCAGCTTGGAAAACATAACGAGCAAAAAATTTCAACATATTTATTAAATAGTAATTAGTTATTAGTATATTTTTATGAACACAATAAGTGTTTGTTCACTAAATCTTTAGCAGGTCAAATAAAATCAGTCGGCGGGCCGGATCCGACTCTTGGGCCATATGTTGCTGACCACCGCCTCTCTCAGACCACTCAGATAACCAAGCTAGTAATTACTTAGCTAAATCAAACATGTGTCGTAAATAAAACGAATCAATTAATATGTATGTCTCTTTTAAAATTAGGAAAATATATACAATATACAGTATTTCGCAATTTTAAACTTTTCAGGGTTGGGATCACGAAACCTTACGAATATTCAAAACTCATATATTAGAAAAAAGTGAGTATTCAAGATTCAAAAATGAAAAAAAATACATATAATATTTACTACTAATTATTTTTACGGTTATTATGAGGTATAATGGTGGTTTAGATCGATATAATTTTATATAGCTACTATCCATTAATTTAGGATAACACTTAATGTGGGGCAAAATCAGAAATGAATAAAAAAATTATACCAATGTTGAAAAATTTAACAATTATTCTCGTTATTTTTTCTAAGATTCGCATTCAATATTCAATATTTGTAGGCCAAATTAAAATTATGATTCTAATAAAAGGGTATTTGTCTCATTACATGTGTAGAAAATCACACTATATATTGAATTAACAAGTAACATATATCCTTAAATATAAATAAAAACGAAGATTGAGTTAAGGTCTTATCTTCAATTGTTTCTACAATCTCGTTTTGATCCATTATCACACGAAAAGGCTTTCAACACTTGAAGCAACGAATCACCATTAATTTATTTTCGAATAGTAATAATAATAATAATAATAATTCATCTCTAGATACACTTTCATTTTATCTCTCCTTTCTTCCAGAGTTTCACATGCTTATCTCCAATACACGAGAAGTTATAAATGGGCCAAAAAAACTTCTGGCAAGATACACCCTGCTCAAGAGTTTTATTTTGATGATAATTCTGGCACGACTCTTCACGAGTTTGTACTTCTCTGAGTAATCTTGTTCCAGATATTCTATGTAAGCCAGGAATTTATATTTGGAGATATTTCTAGAAATAGTTTTTAAGGCTTTAGTGTTGTTGCCAGTAGTATTCCACTGAGAATTTGCCAAATTTGGATAATGTTGAAAAACGCATCAAAGTTTATAAAATTATATTTTTTTTTGAAATGTTGGTGACCTGGCGGTCTAGGGGTAAGGTGTCAGACTTCTATTCTGGCGGCCGGGGTTCAATCCTCGGTCCCGGCACAGATTTATCTGATTACCAAACCCTTCCTTCACCTCTGACAAGACATCTTGTGAGTGTGAGGAATGCCAGGCCTCCACTGTGGTTCGGATTCCACGTTAAACTGTAGGTCCTTCATTTCATCTCACAATCACCCTACCATTACACATTAGCGTAAGTGCGTGTAACCCAAACGGGTAGTAAGACGCGGTGCTAATAATAATAATAATAATAATAATAATAATAATAATAATAATAATTTTAAATGTTTAAAACCAGTACCCATTTTTTCTTTATTTTAAATCAGATTTATTTGTAGGAGGTATTTTACCAAACGGACACGGTCACAGGCTGAAAACAGTTCATGATGATAATAATAATGATGATGATGATGATGATGGTGATGGTGATGAGTAATTTCACTTTTATATTGTGGTATATAATGGTATTTTTTAAAGACACACATCAACCTAGATCTTAAAAAATAACTTGAGGCTGTTCAAGTGAACCGAAAAATTGAATTCCCTGAAATTACTTTGCAAGTGGTATTTATTATGGATTGAGGTAATATAGCCGTCCGTTTCTTTCCTCCAACAAATTTCCATCATTAGTATTTCCTAAAAAAAATATGTCACTTCTTTCCAACCTCTCAATCCAAAGCATTGTTTATAAGTCATTAAACTAGAATTTTAATCTTAATTTTACCGACCAATCACAGATCTCGAATTCAAATCCAAATCGAGTAAGAGAGAAAATTTAGCGTGGGAGAAAATTGAAATATGACTTTTTTTTTAAATAGAAATAGTAAATTAATTTTAAAAGTATTTTGTTATAATGCATTCATTATAACATTCATAAATTCAGTTAAATGATAAATTGATGGTCTGGGGTCTAGTTTTTTTAAAAGATTTTCCTATAATTATGTGGTGGATAAACGAACAATAAATAGTATGAGAGCTTTTTGACAAATTTTAATCAAAAGTTTGAGGCAGGATTTATTTTTGTAAGGAATACAATATTTTATAGAATCTTCTAATCTCGTCAAAGATTCGACGTATTCAAGAGTTTGGGTATTCAAGTGTCAAATCAATTTTTTTACATATGTGAACTGCAAAAGTAATTCGTTTTGTAGATAGTATGAATGTCTATGAAACTATAATAATTAATAATAAAGTAAAAGGTTATCATGGCGGAGTATAAAAAAGGTTTTATTCACCTAAAACTATTGTCCCACCAGAATTCTACAAAAAGTATAGGATGCTGAAAATTATGTGTATAGAGTCTACATATATTGTTCATGTCCCACGATGATTAGCGAATCACTAATTGTGTTCATATTGACAAATTTGGGTGTTCTGTCTACATTTCCTTGATTGATATTTCTATATGTTATTTAGGTTTTTGTAATCACCGCGTCTTACTACCTGTTCAGGTTATACGCCTATCTAATAATTACTCTAAAGGGGTAAAGATGAGGTAATCTACCCGCATTTTCGAGGAGGAAGAGTGAGAAACCGTTTAGAAAATACTACCCTCAATAAACCGGACCGGGTTTCCAACCCCTATGTCCTCGTCATCTGCAGGCCAGTCCAACAAAAAAAGTGACGCCTTAGGCCATTCAGCCACTGCAGCGGGTAGTTATTTAATTGTAGGATGTATAGTTTAATATAAAATGTTTAAGGTGCGGCAGAAGGGAGCGCGAGTAATTTTACAGTTTTTATAGCATTAAATTTTTTTGGCCAAAATAAATCAAATATTTCTCCAGTATCAACATAGAGTTTAGTTTTCTGCACGTGCTAATATCAGCAGATCTTGAATATCTCTCAAGGGCGTCATGGAATTTTGTCAAAACGTTTTCTATTTATTTAAAAATTGTTGACAAAATTCCAGGACACCCTTTCCAGAAATTCAACATCAGTTGTTATTAGCATGTGCAAAAAACTTAACTATGTTGCTACTGGAGAAATATTAAGTTTATTTTAGCCAACAAAATTTAATGATATAAAAAATTTAAAATTACTCACGCTCCCTTCTGCCGCACCTTAAGATAATTTCAGTCCCTCCTGTATATTTTATAGTTTTACAGTCCCTGGTTACAAACAGTGCCTAGTTAGGTTAAATGGTTTGTTTGAACTCTCAGCTCTATTTGCATCGTCCGGTTATGTAGTGTAAATAGTAATTACTATATTAATTAAAAAATAATTGTCCACCACGTCCTAATACCTGTCTGGGTTATCCAGGTATTTACACTAATGGGGTAAACCGGCCTCTTATTTAAGTGATCAGGAGCTCTTGATGTTGATTTAGAGGTCTCGGGTTATATTCCCGGCTGGTACTGGGGGATTTCTCTCAAAAGGGGAACTATCCCCATGGTCACCAGGGTTTAAGTGATTAGGATTAAGTTATGTTAAGATCTTCATTGTTTCCACCCCGTTATATTCACTATCATCACCATCCTCTCATCTCATCTCATCGGGGCATGGAAAGAACCTCTACGGAAAGGGAATGCGGTTAATACATTCGGGAGTCCCCTGGGCGACGGTTCATTAGAACGGCCTAGTCTTTCCGCAAACTGAACTACAGATTGATGTAAACCAGACACGCCATTATTATTATTATTATTATTATTATTACTAATGTACTAATGGATAGAGATGATAAAGGTACAGTTCTATAGGAAACGTATCCGAATTTGCGTGGAAAGAACGAGAGACAGTTTATGGCAAACGAATTAAGAAAAACCACCCTCAGTATCTCCGACTGAGATTCAAACCCTGGTCTTCCCAATACCAGCAACCCTATATATTATGAGAGCAGACTAGACCATTATATTAATCTGTATTTATTAATTTTAAGAGGTTAGTATACACTTAGACGAGAAATATAAATATTTTCATCCAAATTCATTTAAATACCGATTTATATACTGTATTTACTATCTGGATTGGTGGGCACGTGGGCTAAATGTCAAGTTCATCTAGTTTTGTGTCACCCACCTTTGTGGTGTAGTTACCTAACGCGCTAGTTTCGTATTGATCTGGACTGCCAAGGATGGGGAGATTGAGGTTTAAATCTCGGTCGGGAGAACTGGGAGAGGTTTTCCCTAAGTGATTTTCCACTCTCTCTCTCTCTCTCCACGCAAGTGCGGTTTCACTTCCTCTAAATTCAACCTTCCCCATTCCTAACCCATTAGCCTAATTAGTATTTAGGCTTATAAACCGAACGGGCAGTAAGACGTGGTGCTAAATAAAATAAACAAATCTAGTTTTTTGTCTCAGTAACGGGGAGGCTGGGGTTTAGGCCCCAGCTGGGCGTACTGAAGATTTTATATTTACGAAAAATAGTTTCCCAACCCCTCTCCAGGTAAATACATCTACATTTACGCGAAATACTATCTAACTCATCCGTACCCCATCAGTGTGATTAAATGCGTACCATATTTCAGACAGGTAGTAAGACACATACACACACACACAAAGTTATTCTTGAATATTAGGTAATCTTTATTCTCCTACTTACATTATTTTGATAGTAAATGCATATTTTAAGGGGTTGTAAGGGGAAGGGGGGGGGGGAATTAATGGTTGAGAGAAATGTTTCAAACATGAAAATAGCCTAAAATAACACACGTTATCAAATATAAGTTGAATGGTGCTTATCACCGTTAACCCGGAAAATATGGGTGACATTGTCTTGTCTAAGACTGTACCCCCTAGTTGGCTCCACCAGAGAGCGTTGAGTGCTTTGAAAAGCTGTCCACACACACACACACACACACACATGTGCCGAGTGTAGTGTACAGTGTGTTTGCTTCCCACTTCTCAGCAATGGATAGGAGTGTAAACACAGTATAAGAGAGACAGACAACCCCTATGGTATAGCAGGCAAGTCATCAAGAAAGAGAGAGATGGCTAATACATGGGTCTCTCTCTCTCACACACATACACACACGCACTACTATGTTCAAACCCATCTACTTTACCATGCTCTCCTAAACCCTCAAGGGTAGGTCTATGTGGTAGGGCAGGGGGGTAAATGAGGGGGAGGGGGAGCAGTAGTGGGGTGTTGGAGGACCGAAGGGGGTTAAAATGATGACGTAGTAGAAATCACGGGGGCATATGGGGAGAGAGGGATGAGGGTTGGGGGTGGTAGGCAAAGAGAGCTTTCAACGCAACGGGATGTTGCTTAGGAATATGTTTTAGGGAAGTTTTAGTGTGTTGTGAAAAGGAGTCTAGATCGTGTTACGCGTTTCACTTGTTTTATGTTTCAAGAGGATTTTAACCTAAGGTTACCCCCCTACCCTCATCTTTTTTTCCCCCCCTCGAGTCTCATTCCAGTTTTGGTTATGGTTGTAAGGGGGAGGGAATCACAAGTAGGTGATGTTTAAATTAATGTTTACGCTCATATTTTAATCCCTTTTAAGTTATTAGAAATGTTTCGAGTCGGTCAACGAAATTATTACGAGATGTTTGAACAACATATTTTTATTTACATACAGATAAAGTGTGGGTATTTTTGCTTAAATTTTTAACATGAATGTAGCATTTAAATAATTAATTGGTTAGTACAGCTAAGGTATAATTTGAATTTATAAAATGTGTTTTACCTCAGTTTCAACATTTAGGCCTACAGAGAGGCCTAACCTGTGGGCATCGTGGCTAATTATAAATTTATTTCGTCCGCGAGTTTAAACGTAACCGCGCTAATTGTGGTCAACATTTATAAAAAATAATCCCTATGCGTGTGGTTGAAAATAATTAAAATAAAATATATAGTCATCAATTAACAAAACTGTTAGGCTACTAAAAAGATATGGTACTAGAAAACAAAAAGGTTTAAATTGTGTAGTGTATAGTCCAAGGCATAATTTAGGCCAGAAAAAAAAATCAATTTATTTAGACGGAAAAATAAATCGCAGACGATTTTGACCGAGCTCGATATTCTTATTCTAATATTCTTATAACAATATTTCTAAGAAAGAAGTGAACTTTTAATATATGTACAAATGGTATTTAACCATTGGGTTTGTCAGTCACTACCTGAACACGGTTCAAGATTATTCCAAGGTGACCTGGCGGTCTTGGGGTAAGGTGTCAGACTTCTATGCTGGCGGCCGGGGTTACATCCTCCTCGGTCCCGGCACAGATTTATCTGATTACCAAACCCTTCCTTCACCTCTGACAAGACATCTTGTGAATGTGTGGAATGCCAGGCCTCCACCGTGGTTCGGATTCCACGTTAAACTGTAGGTCCTCCATTTCATCTCACAATCACCCTA
>CABFOV010003527.1:0-64485 GCA_902141375.1 Timema poppense
GTTATTATTTTAAAACAAAGAGAAAAATACCTTATTTACCTATGTACTATCATACAAATCAGTGTTTCCATGGTGATGTAAACAAAGAGTGATTGTACAGATGATTCAATTCACACAGCAGAAATGCTTCAAGTTCGCTAGAAAAGTCTGGTTTTTGTTTGAAGTTGTTCTAGTTGCCTACTTCGTGAGCCCTGACCTTTAAAATGAATGATCATTTGTAGAAATTGCATTAGTCCTTTTTTTTGTATTTATTGTTTTGTAAACATCAATTTTAATACATAGAGCAAGGAACATATAGAATATAATGGAAATCACCAGCCCCGAAGGGCTATCGAACTCCAGCTTTAGATATAACAATTCACATAAAACATATTAACGAACAAATATGGCGCCCTGGCGGGTTGATGGGTTGCGATGCTTTAGAATACGTGCGGGGAAAGAAATTAAAACCCGCCCCGTTGCACATAAATGATCGACGGGGATCTTAAACTATATATAGATCAAAAAAACATAAAATAATAACAAAGGAAAATAAAGTGTGCACAACCCCGGTCGAGCGAGCCACCGGGGTCTGTTAGTATAAATAATAGTACACCACCAGGGCTACGATGACATTTCCATACTCATTTTCCCTTAATTTCATTTTGTGGAAATTGGTTAACAAATTGTATAAATGAGTTTTAAAGTTATTGTTGCGCCTAATTCGGTCCCAGGAAGTAGCGTTTTGGCTAATGTGAATGTTATTTTTTAATGTGTGTTTTCATATTCTTTTTTATCCGTTCGAACGTTGTTGCAGTTATTTTAGGGTACTCTAAGCTTGTTATCTTAGGGTTACTAGTTTAAAATTATTGTTTTATTAGCTCTGAAAGGTGCCAAGGAGCTACGATGGCTTGGTCGGCTAGTCTTTAGACTCTGGTTAACTTTTAGCAAGTATTCTTGCTCCGAACAATAGATAGTGAAGTCATCACCCGAGAATGCAAGTGTTCTATGTCCAATCTTTCACTTTTGTGTAAAAGAGCATTGAAATTTGACCTTGTTTACAAAATCAATGCTACTAGATGACAACTAGCGTTTGTATCTTCTTAAGTAATTATATAATAGTGTTAATTTCACCGCGGGTCAATCATATGCATTCTAAATAAACGTAAACACCAAATATCTCAAATTTAACAATTCTGGAGATAGAACACTTGCATTCTCGGGTGATGAAGTCCCATTGTTCTCGAGTGTTCATTGAGCCAGGTAACGACCATTGTATGGCGATTCATTGTGTGATGCGGGCTGCTGTTTCATCCCCCGACAAGTATTAGCCATATTGGGGCAAGACGTGAAGTGATGGGAGCAGATTTTGTTTTATCTACTACCAACCATGTTTGCCAACCTGCGTGAGATTTAAATATTTCCCACGGACTTTGATGCGTGACAACATCGAAAAAAAAGTAGCCGCTATCTAATATGAATGAATTTTAATTTTTTTGATTATGCGTTTTGATGTATACTATTTTTTAATAGTTTCTAAATCCAATAGATGTATTAATCAATATGCGATAACCAATGATAATATTATGTCGTCCTATTTCATGTATATTTTTTATGTGTGTATACATGTTGTATACACGATTAATAAATGCTTATACACCCATATTGGCATGCAAGCAGAGTTGTCCAAAAGGAGGGCAAGTGAGAGTTTTCCCCATGCCCAATCCACGATTATTGCCCATCGAAGTCAATGAGTTTTTATTGGTGATTTTTTACCTTGTTTTTTAAGGTGCTCAGTAATGTAAAGCTAATATTAAAACTTAATGATAGAAAATAGCTTTCATAATATTTCTTTAATGTACACAGAAAGTTGAATTTAGAACTGAGGAAGAAATTGATGAAATGCTACATTTGGAGCATCGCACTGTTTGAAGTACAAACTTTGACTCTCAGTAAGATGGAAAAGAAATACTTGGAAAGCTTTGAACAGTGGTGCTTGAGAATACTTGAGAATATCAGGTGGGAAACAGGAAGACAAGTGAATAAGTTCTAATAACAGTGGGTGAGAAGAGAATCATTTTGGATGTTATTCTTCGGGGCAAAGCAAACTGGATCGGACACAGGTTGAGGGAAAGAGGAGCTTAGGGAGAAGGAGGGAGGATACAAATATTGGATGACTTGAAGGAAAGGAGAAAATATTGGTAGCTAAAGGAGGAGGAAAAGGATAGTGAGGTTGCATTGACAGTCTAAGTTCACTGACAAAAGGAATTGACCTGTTTTAAGACCTGTGGCCAAAATGCCATTGCCTCAGTCCCTTTTAATCCTTTGGTTGTTCCTGACATGCAAGGACCAGGTTGAATAT
This sequence comes from Timema poppense, assembly GCA_902141375.1. NCBI lineage: Eukaryota > Metazoa > Arthropoda > Insecta > Phasmatodea > Timematidae > Timema > Timema poppense. The sequence goes on from CABFOV010003527.1 coordinate 2,342, forward strand.
TTTTTGCGTGCATGTTTAGTGTCCAGCCCTAATTCACCACTAAAACTCCACTCAGGCTCTAACGTAATTACTTTATCAAACGACTACTCACTTCTCTGTACAAACCAATTTCGCCATTAAGATTACATCACGTCTATCCAGCATCCAGCATAGTTTTTTCAGCCTTTACCAAGCCTTACAAAATATTATATCGACTCAACTTACTAGACTTACTAGAGGAGGGGTGGCGAAACATTGTGCCACTTAAGGAGTAATTAACTTTTAAACTACGCTTTTTTTTAAATAAATATTTAAAAATCAAAAAAATATGATTTTTATGAAATGGAATGAATGACTCAAATCAAATTATAAACATTTGAACTTTGGTTATATTTTAAAGAAGAAAAATTTATTCGACTGCAAAAGTGATTTCTTGTACAATATTATTGTCAGTAACTTAAAGTAAAGATATTTAAAATAACACATTCATTGGATAAAATACTATAATTATATTAAGCTCAAAAGACTAAGCTTGTGTGAACCTGCAAAATTTCTAATACAATTTTGAATCTTAGTAAGTTTCGTATTCACTTTGGAATTTTGATTATGGTTCGATTCGGAATTTTGATTAATAATATTGGAAGATTCGAGTTCGATTCAAAATTTCAAATCCAAATAAATCTTAGATTCAGATTTGGTGTGCTTAGCTCAAAATTATAATCTATTCATACTTACTCTAACAAATGAATATAATCAGAACAAAAATCAGTTGCGCGGTAGAGTGAAGAGGGCCATTAACTTTAGTGAAGGTCATAAAGGGATCACATGGGAGACAATTGTTTGTGACAGTGAATATTTTTACTAAGATTAAAACAGGGGGTGTGATCTGCATTTGCTTATTCACTCTTTGAGATGGCTTCTATTTATTATATATATTTTTAGTAAACCTAAAATGCTTCTAAAATGTTCATCAACATTTTTTGGAATATGTTATTATTGAATTAGATTTGGAATGTACCCGCATTTGCGTAAAGGGAGAGTGGAAAACCGTTTAGTAAAAACCACCCTCAATAGGCCTAAACCTGACTGAGATTCGAACCTTGTTCTTCCAGTCATCGGCAGGCTAGTCTACTGCAAGAGTTACGCCTTAGACTATGCGGCCACCAAAGTAGGCGAAATATTATTGACTTCAAATTGCTAATGCATGTTGTGAAAAGTTGTACTTAATATATATTTTAATGTCGGTGTGCCATCTAAATCGTGTTCGCGTGCCACCCAGTGAACGCGTGCCATATATTTGCCATCCCTGTACTAGAGCATATAATTATCGAAGGATGAAAGAGTTTGTTAGATAGTTTATTATTCTTCAGTATATTTTACTTTCAATATAAGGAACTTTATTGGATTATTTTAAAGAGCAAGTATAAACATATAAAATAATGTTATCGCTAGTTCGAAATGAAATCTTAACTTTTTTCTAGTATTTCTATCTTTTGATAAAGTTCAGATAGCTTTTATTCGGTGGATAAATGAGCAAATTATAAGATATTGGCAGGGTTTGAATGACTTTGTGTTATACCTCAGATAAAACTTATCTGTTAGGAAACTTTTAAGTCTGCGCGCGCCACAACGGACATTTTATTTTGTTGATGTAAACTACTGTTCCTATCTTTAAATTAGTGTATGGTTTTAAGACAAACAATGTTGTTTATTGTTTTAAACTATTGTGAATCCTTGAAAATATTGTTCATAGCTTTAAAATAAATATGTTTGTGGATATATATATCATGGAATTGATGGGAAGGAGAGTCACAACAATGTTTGGTTTACAACTATGAGCTTTAAAGAAGGCGCCGTAGTTTTCATTAACAAAATAAATTTTACACAAAATTTTAACATATGACATAAAAATGTTAAGGTTTACTCAGTAAAATATAAATAAAAATGTTTACACAGCCATAAAAATATGTATAAAGCCCCTTAAGATATCTGTTTTAGAACTATGATTTGTGTTTTCCGAAAAGAAAAAAACCCACTGTTTTTCAATATCTAGAATGATAAAAAATCATTTTAAGGTGGTAATCTCAGAATATTTTTAAAGTGGTAGGCTCACCTATTATAACCGGAGAAGGAAGATGTGAGCCTTAAACTACCAAATTTGTTTGCATACTTATTTCGAAGTGTCTATTTACTCTAGTACGTTTATAGTATGTTTGTGTAAAACGTTCATAGTAGCTTTTTCTTTCATAACTCCCTTTGAAAATCAGTCTCTTTTGTAAAAACCTGATGACAAAGGACTCAAAACTCTTTTCCGTAATCTTGTGCCTAACAAAAGATCTAGTCTCGTTTCAGCTTTGATGTATAGAAGGGCACGCAAAGGATTTGGTGATAAGCAGTATTGTGAAGATTTATCTCGGTGTATTGATTGAATGTACTATGAATATGAAACTAAAAACAATCTTAGATGAAAATGTATGTTTATTTTATTAGGTGCCAACCACTTAACTCAATACCCTTACTGTAGTTAGGTAGATTGATACTATATACAAATATTCTGTCAGTAACTCAATGACTACACTAGAATCACCTAGATCGAGATTTTTATGGTACCTTAAATTTATTCCTTCTTAACTACGTTCGTTACCACAGATCATTTCTATGTAGCCCTACTATATATAGTCCGGTGGCGAACCTAGGACCTACCTAACTACTTTGTTCCAATTTACAGTTATATATTAATATGAAAGGAACATAGTACAATAAATAACAAATGTGACACAATGGAAATAGCAAGAATACTGTAATTAAAACAAATGAATCACCCAGTCCTATCTGCAGTGTGTTGTGTAAATTACAGGTTAAATGATAAATTATTATATGTAATTTATGGAGAAAAATAATCCGATTTTAGTACATATGATTCACATTAGCTAAATCAATATAATATATTATTTTAATTAAGTACTTTAATTTAACAACACACAAACAAAATTAGATTTAGATATTTTTATGCCCCTATTTAAGAACGATGAAACAAAATCAGGTAAAAAGGCTTTTTTTGAAACTTAGGTAAAAATTTAACAGTTCAAAGTTTAATTTTGACCTTAATATCGGTAGTTTTGATGTAAAATCTGTTTATATCTCTTCAATAGTAATTATGCTTAAATTTATACATATTATAGATATGTATATATATAACAACTTAATTAAACACGTCGAATAAAATTAAATTTATGAAAATATTAATATAATTATTTAAAAGTAAGTAATACATACTCAGTCTAGAGGATATTATGTATAGTAATTATTCTTAAATTTTGCTAGCTGTGGGTGAAATAACGTCTTTAGCAATGTGAGATATTTCAACGAAGGTTTCTTCAACAAATAATACGAATATCGTATGATTAATATTAGAGTACTGCTAGTCTGCTGTGTAGAAATATGGGAAAGTACGGGGGTGAATTGTAGGGGGTATAGAGAGTATAAAATAAAATAAAATAGCCTCTGGCTAGCTTTGTTACATTTTCATTATTTTATGTCTTTTTTTATATACATTCCTTTGTATCGCGAGTATAGCAGGTGTTCTTCTCGTTACATTTGCTATTTTCCTGAAACGGGTTCATCACAACAGGGACCATAACTAAATAACAGACATACACTTCTCTTCACTGCTGCGATTACTCATCTTCAATTCAAATATATTTACCCTCTTTGGCTGCTTCCTTCCCACTGACAAAAATTCCGAACTAGTGTGTGGACAAAACTTGTTTCTGTACGTAGGGTACCGATTCCGATCTGTTCCGATCCAATTAGATGCGCGGCAGGCTTTCCATGTCTTCTCAGCAGTAGTAAGTGCTACTAATCCCGACTAGTCTAATGAGTCATCATCATAGTGCTAAAATAAGTGTCTAGAGTTCCACTCCCATCTTCTGGTGTCATTTATCAACGGATATGTATTATTATTATTATTATTAGTAGTAGTAGTAGTAGTAGCAGTAGTAGTAGTAGTAGCACCGCGTCTTACTACCCGTTCAGGTTATACGCACTTACGCTAATGTGTAATGGTAGAGTGATTGTGGGATGAAGTGGAGGATCTACAGTTTAACGTGGAATCCGAACCACGGTGGAGGCCTGGCATTCCCCAACGCATATGTAGAGTTTATCTTGTTAAAAGTTCGACGTATACTTTCTTAAAACAAACAATAAATCATTACATCGTATGAATGGATAAAGCACTAATTAGTAATCACTTATCTCTTTAGATTCTAAAATTTCCTAGTTTTTAAATCTCTAAATAGATAACCTATTACTAATTAGTGCTTTTTCCAATCATAATATTAAAATATGTTATGATTTTTTTTTTTTATAAAGTCTAGTCGTCCTTAGCACTCGATTACAAGACAATATAACTTGTTAATTTCTTATTCGGTGACCTGGCGGTCTAGAGGTAAGGTGTCAGACTTATATGCTGGCGGCCGGGGTTCAATCCTCGGTCCCGGAAAATATTTATCTGATTACCAAACCCTTCCTTCACCTCTGACAAGGCATCTTGTGAATGTGGGGAATGCCAGGCCTCCACCGTGGTTCGGATTCCACGTTAAACTGTAGGTCCTCCATTTCATCTCACAATCACCCTACCATTACACATTAGCGTAAGTGCGTATAACCTGAACGGGTAGTAAGACGCGGTGCTAATAATAATTATAATAATTTCTTATTCAAGACGTCAACATAAAGAATGTAAACAAAACAACCCACTTTTCTCATAGGTTTAACTGATTGAGATCTCGGCCGAAGGAAGTAGAGTTGTTTTTTTTTCCTATGACGTAGTTTTACATCCTTTTTCAAGAAAAATGTTTATGAGAACCCTTATTTCTGTAATTGAATGTTTTTTCACAGTAATCCAGTGTTGCCACTAGATCTTTAAAATCTTAATAATAGTAAAAGATAGTCCATTTCACCGCCGTGACTTTAATGCTCCAATTAATTACATTTTCCGTCACCCAAGAAATATGAACTTTTCCTAAATGCTTAGTGTCACCGTTTATGAGCCATACCTCATGATGATGTCATCTTGTAAGAAGAGAAAGTCCCAATTTGTGAGTCTCCGCCCTGTGTATCAGGTAGGGAGAGGGAGGAGGGGGTCTTGGAACCTTATTTTATCCCCTCCGACGGGATGTAATGGTGTGTCTCTCAGAAGGGAATTTATTCAGGTTAACTTAAGGTTATTTGCATTGGTGTGGTAACAAATCTTCTCAGTCTAGAGCAGATAATGTAGGATTAGACTGTAAGCTTGCACAGTCCAATTTGAATATAAAGAACTTTTGTTTAACAGATTTATATTTTATTTAACCGCGTAGTGGGTTGTACGCATATATCAATCACGCTAGTCGAGTAGTAATAAGTAAAGGTGTAGTTTTAAAGGAAAAGAACTTGATTTTCAAGGAGGCAGAATGGAAACTCAACTATGAAAAACTACCCTATGTACACCTGGGTAAGATTCAAAACTCGATCTCCCTGTCATCGGTAGCCTAGTATATTACGAGAATGACGCCTTAGACCATGTGGCCACATAATTATTGTATTGAGATAATTATAGAAAACAATAGATCTCACAATTCCACGAGTCAATAACACAGTTGGATATAAAAATAACTTGTTCTAGCTGCACTAAGAAAGGTGTATCTCGTTTATATATATGTATATATATATATATATATGTGTATATATATATATTAGTTGGTAGCGTGTCTACTTTCTAATATAAGGATCTAGAGTTTGATTTCCGACCATGCTAGAATATTTGATTAGTATGAAAATAGTATGTTCTAGATTTGAATTAGTTTGTAAGTCATGTGTTGTTATAATCGATTGATTCGGAAAGTACCCTTTTTTAAAACAAAAACTAGTGATTACCATGCCACTGTTACAAACCCGACAAAACTCGTTGACTCGTCAATTTTTCCTCTATATCGCATTAAAAGCGTATTTAATTAATTACTATAGTCGGAGCCACATTAAAATTGCATTGTGGTCATATTAAGTTCATCCCTTTTAATTTTGATAATAATAATAATATTTAGCACCACGCCTTACTACCCGTTCGGGTTATACGCTTTAAGTACTAATTACTCTAATGGATTAGGACTTGGGAAGGTTGAATTAGAGGAAGTGAACCTGCATTTGCGCGAAGAGAGAGTGGAAAACCATTTAGGAAAAATCACCCCCAGTTCACCCGACCAAGATTCGAAACTCGATCTCCCCGTCCTCAGAAGTCGAGCTTCAACACGACAAACGCGTTAGCCAACTACGTCACCGAGGCGGGTAAAAATTTGTATGTTAAATCAAGAGTCTCTAATCCGATTGTACGAACATTAATAGAAACAAATATACATTCATTATTATATTCTGTAACAAATTCCGATTATATTTTAAAGACTATGATATTGGCATTAAATATAAAGGCTACCCTAGTTGTTGTTTACTTTATTCAATTTTTGGTAGTTTGTTTAACTTAGCCTAAATTGTTTTGTTTTTTGTTTTTTATAAAAAGATTAATTTTTTTTATTCTTTTCAATTTTAGCAAGGCTTGTTTCTGTCTATACACATTTTAACAGACAATATCATCTTATTTTTTTATTTTCTATGTATCTAATATTTTTATGAGTGTATTTCAATAGACTTTTGAATATAAATTTGAGGAGCTTAGCCCGAGGTGAGAGGCGGGTTCCCCTACAAGCTGTACATGTCACGTGACATCCCTGAATGAACAGGTTGGCCGGATATCGGGACCAAGTAATAGCCCAACAGTGGCTCCCATTCTCGATTGTAATGGAAACAGTCGTAACTGCGGATGTCGGCCGGTCCTGTCTTGCCCCTCACCCCCTTTAGCGGTCATAGTCCTCTATCGTGTTTTTACGGTTCTCTCTTCTTTCATAGCCCGTCGCTGTTACGACGTCGTATTCATGTTGATGCGTTGTAATGAGACGCCACCGGCCTTCGTTCAGGTAAAGTCGGGAGAAATCGACTCTTTTTTTTATCTTCAAGTTGGTAAGAAGGATAACGAATCAAGGGGTCTCCAGTTGGATTTTGTCTGGACTCTCTAGATGCACCTAGGACGTTTGGTGACATCTGGAATTATCCTAGCTAAAATATACAGGTCGCTTGGACCAGATTGGTCATAGGACGCTTGGCGTAGTTGTGAAAAAAAACCACTATTCCTACCTTGTGTGTTTGTTTACTTCTGTCTCGCAATTAAATAGGGTCTGCTCAATCGCTTGATAGTTACATTAGGTTAGGTTAGATCAGATTTACGGAACTGAAAGGGAACCGCCTGATGGTCAGGCTATATTAGATTATGTTAGGTAAGTCTTCATAAATAAAAGGAAGAATTATGTTTATCCTTAGTCCATACGTCCTATCTCGGTTGTTCCAAAAGGCCTCCCATTTACTTACTAATATTGAGCCAGATGTCTTGTATGAATTGGTCCAAACGGGTCGCTTTTTGGGGGGGAGTGTACCAAAGTTCCTACGGCCGTATAAATAAATTTACGATTTGTGTTGAAACCTGTTTTCTATCACATTTATCATCATTAGAGTTGGGGATAGAATTCGCGCCTCATCTTTATTGAGTTCATAACTCAGGCACTGTGATAAATTGAGTGGACATTATATACTAGTCTACATCGGTGGTCACGTGGTCTAGCGCACCACACTGGTGTTAGAGGGGATTGTCAGTGACGGGGATTACGGGGCTCGGATCCCGGCGGAGTGTATTGAAGGTGTTTTTCTTTAACTCGTTTCCCACTCTCCCTCTACGCAGATGAAGTAACAGTTTCTCTCATATTCGACCTCCTTCATCACTATTTAATTACCGTAATAAACGTATCCAGGCAACTTTAACGGCTACTAGCTTAATACGTTGGGGGAAGAAATAACTAATTAATCTATTCCATTTTAACAAGAACCATCATTATATTTCTTTTTAAACTTTTATTATAATGATCGCCTCCTTTCTTTTCTTTTTAAAAAAACTCTAATTCACGCCAAAAAAAAAGTTCCGCTTTGATTTGGCCCAAAAATATCAGCACGATTTCCGTTCTCCCTCCTATTATTTTTAATCGCAGCTATGCTGTGTAAATTGCACTACTTCTACCTTTTATTATAATTGTTAGTTGATCAATAATAATGTAAGCCTTAATTATGATATCTATTTTCGGTATCGTTCTTATATTTGACTTAAATTGGTGTTTAAAAAAATGTTAACCCTTTCAAAGTTAGCGCGAGTATATTCACATCGCAACCCGTGGCCCCCTCTCAAACGTTTGCCATTATAACCTCTAGACAAATGTTGTTTTAGCACACTTTTATTGGTTGTGAGTCCTTGCGATACACTGAACGTGCAAGTTAATGACACTAAGAGAGACTCGGGTATACGCATGCGCAGAGATGCTGCTTTCAGTTGAACAGTAAATGCGTGTGTTTATCCTCTATTAGAGCACGGGTGGAAATGTATGTAAGAAACTACAAAATTAACATTAATATGTGACCCGCCTCGATGGCGTAGTTAGCTAACGCGCTAGTCGTGTTGAGCTCGACTGCTGAGGACGGGGAGATCGAGGTTCGAATCTCGGTCGGATGAACTGGGGGTGGTTTTTACCTAAATTGATTTTCCACTCCCCCTCCACGCCAATGCGGGTTCACTTCCTCTAATTCAACCTTCCTAGTTCCTAATCCATTAGTGTAATTAATACTTAAAGCGTATAACCCGAACAGGTAGTAAGACGTGCTGCTAAATAATAATAAATCATTAATTACTCAAATTATCGATAAAGATATTAAAGCTATAGAACATTTTTTTCTTATTTATTTTTAAAAACCCAATATTTTATTTTACCGACAGTAAAATAACGTCCAGAATTTTGCAATACACCCTTTGAGAACTACTTCTCTAGGTATATTTTGAGAGTGATATTTTAACAGTAGTGAATGGAACAAAATTGTTATCATGTGATCTCCTTTTACAGATGTTAAATATGTTATTTATATATATAGAGAGCAGGGCTTATCACAATAAGATGTGTTCAACACACACACACATGTGTTCAATTCTCATATAACAATCTGCATACGTGCACAGGATGATGTATTCCGACTATGACAACAGATTAATATCGTGGTGCGATGGTAGGTTGAGAGTATTTTGTCAACATTGACAATATAGTATGACCATATTATTATTATTATATTGACATTGATAATGGAGATGCATACCATATCATTTTACAATGTGTAAGAGTATGTGAAAGTTGATTTTGTGGCTTTTGAAAATGTTAGATATAATAAACCTGTTGGAAAAGTGGTAGCCGAGAGTTAAAAAAGTTACTAAAACTAATTTCATATAAACATACATCAAGCTATTCTATCTGTAGTTGTTATTTTTATGAGATTGTTACTGTCGATAAAATATTAAAAATAACAATAATAATACGGCCCTATTTCACTTTTTCCTAACCCCTCAGGTAGACAAAGTATTGGGATCGTAAAATAAAAATTGTATTTGAGGTTTCAATAGATGTCGATATTTCATAACCCACTTTACCCAAAAACAGTTTAGCAATGTTGTCTTACTGAGACTAAAACCGAAATTATATACCAATCAAGTTAAACCTGGGTTTAGAGTGTTTTTATAAGGGTCCTAAAAGGTTTTTTAATCATCCTTACAACCTTAAAATAATGGATAGTTTATTTGAGGGGGAAAAGAGAAAAAGTCGATTTACTCAAAATTGACTATAACTACACATGTCTGTCTGAAGTGCTTCACCTCTTCTGGAGTGTGATCTTCCTCGAGGGACTTCATATCTGAATATGGAGGGTGGACGATCTTTGTATAGTTCTGAGGCCAGTTCTGAAGGGCGGGTGTAAAACCCGGCCTGTAGAGACTAGGTCTCCGGCGGCTTCAAGAGAGGTGGGCCATCCTCGGGTAAGCACTTACTGGCGTACTGGTCCCGGCAGTACTTGGTAGAAAGAGGGGAGATTCCAGATGAACGCCATTTTATGTTGATATAGTAGCCCCATGGCTTCTTTGGTACTGACTGTCAGAAGTGACAGTTGCTAAACACATGTTTTTGCAGATCATTTGGCTCAGCGTAGGGATACATAATTTGGTCTGGTAACTTTTCAAAGCCGTCAGCTGTAAGCTGTCAGTCAGCACCAAAGAATCCATAAGGCTACTGTACCTTACAGAGGGTATATCCAACATCTTCACCTTTAAAGTCAAGGCGCGCTCGCAGAGCTGTGTCTTTTTTGGTGGGCAGCATCTGCATCATTGGTGAATGTAAAAAAGGCCAGGATTCAGAAGGATCCCTTATTAAAACTAATATAGGCACGGTGTAGCAATACAAACAAAATGGTGTATCTCATTTCCCCATGCAAATGACTTCGAGGGTACTTAACATCAGCAGAAAGTTCCCAACCTTGATAATATATCTACAACTCATTAATATATGCAATAACTTATCATTTCAAAGTTGAAGAATTCCTTTAAATAAATAACTTTTATTTGAAAGAGTATTTTATAACATCAATATTTTCCTAGATATAGACAAATATATATTTTTAAATAAAGTTTGTGGAAATGGTGAGCTTAAAATGCACAGAACATATCATATTTTTTATGTATTAATGTATTTTATTTCATGAATGCTCTTTGGTGGAATGCGATGTTCTTTTTTTTCCCATTATATATCTATGACAATGTATTTTTCCTCGTTTCATTTATCTTACGAGCTATAAGTATAGCTAAAGGAGTAAAAAAGTCTGGGCGGTACACAGTACCATTAATTTTTTATTTTGGCTTCAATAAAATAAAATAAAGCTTGGACAAAATTCTAAAGTAATATAGTTGATAAGGAGAGTAAATAACACTGTTTAAAAAATATATGGTGAGGAATGAACTTGCTATTACAATTTAATGTTGTGCTAAATCACACAGTCAATAACATTTATGAACATCCATATTCATTTTACAGAAGTATAATGTGTCTTATATAATTGCGTATGTATATCAAATATCTGTCCAGAGAATTTTTTAGTATTTCTCAATAAAATATAAAGCTTAAGTTTGGTGAATTTATATATGAAACCTTCAAAAGCTGCGCAAAATGTTCAAACTTGAAAAATGATCGAAATTAAAAAGAAATTTTTAAAAAAACGTGATTTAGCTAATCATTTTGATTTGTTGAAGTGTTTTTTTTTGCATTTCAAAAGCAAGGAGAAGCTATAATATAAATTATAATTTCAAATCCAAAGAGAAATAATTGCAGATTATAACATAGTGATCTGGGTTTATAGTCCGCTTGATTTTTATTCATATTAGTTAGCGAAAAGTGTTTCTTTGGTCAATGAAAATGTTATGTAACATTAAACATATTTATTTAATTTGAGCTTACATTTATATACACTAGATATGTATTCATACAAACCGATTAATACTTTAATTAAAATACAGCTGACACTGCAGAGTAACATATGACATAACTTTATAAAATAAGTGTGAATTCAGTTGACTGTGAGGATGAGCTGGAAAAATGCAACAACACATTGAAGTTTTAAAAGAGTTTTACGCCCTCAGGAATACCGCCACACAAGCTAAACTTAAAAATAGGAAGTATAATATTGTCCCCCAGGAACTTAAATACTAAAAAGGGCATATGGAATGGAACCCGCCTAGCAGTGACAAAATTGGATGAGAATCTAATACACGCAACAATTTCAGTGGGCCCGTCTCAAGAGAATGAGTGTGTTTCATACCAAAAATCAATTTGGCCCCTGAAGACCCTGATCTCCCTTTTATTTTGAGATGGAGGAAGTTTTCAGTTAAACTAGCATTCTCAATTACTATAAGTAAGTCACTGGTTCAAATTTTAGATAGGGTTAGTATTTATCTGCCAAAGACAGTTTTCAGCCATGGTCAACTGTACTTAGCTTTTCCCAGGGTACGAAGTTCAACAAATGTTATGTCGTTGGCGGATCAAATTAGGAGACATTGATACCACAAAACCCTGCAGTATTCACCCAAAAAAAAGGTACATAAAGACATTTGTCATTTATTTAGTAAAAATAAACTAAATTTAGTTAGTTATCATTTTATTCACTCTTACTTAAAATAAATAAGTGGCAGAAATATAATTTTATAGCAAGCTAACCCAACCTAACAGAACCTAACTTTTCATGCATCTACAAATTGAAGGTTTAATTTTATTAGGTTGGTTAAAATTGACATCATCCTGTCATAGCCAGGCTTAGAAAATAATATTTAAATAATATCAAGAAAAAATATAAATTGAGAAAACAATGAATGAATGCTAGTGAACGTAATCACTATTAATTTATTTTCTCTCAACACATATATAGTTTTATTTTAATCTTAATTTGTAAAATTAACATAAATGGTATATTGATTGCATAATTTGGCACACTTATTGTAAAGCAACAAAATTAAAAACCCGTTTCGGTGATCGAATGACCTAGGGCGTCGCTCTCGCATTAGACTGGACTTTCGATGACAGGGAAGGTTTGAGGTTCAAATCCTGGTCGTGTTTACTGAGGGTGGTTTTTCCACTCTTCCACCTTGCAAATGTGTGTAGATTTTATCTGAAATCAAACTTTCTCACTCCTATCACATAAACGTAATTATTACATACGTATAAAGGTATAACACAAACGGGCAAATAAATTATGTTCACTTAAACTCTGTTTCCTATCTCGTTCATTTTTCCCCCACCATCGCCTGAAAATCCCTCTACACAGGGGCTGACACTTTTGTCAATACCTACCTACCCTATTGTTGGTGCTTTCTCCCTTCACTTACATCCCTTCTGCTTCGCGCAAGATTCTGAGAAAGAGCGCGCGGGGTCGGACAACTAAAAGAGAGATTTTGTGCCGGTCGATGAAGGTAACGTATTCAAGAGAACCTTAACTGCAGATTTAATAATACTTCTAGTAGGAGGTTCTCTATGACTTGTATTAGAACTTTCCCCCAAAAAAAAGAGTAAAGGGAGCAGAGGCATGAATAGGTTAGACCTGCAAGATGTTTTACAGTACTGGCTCACGGGCCAAATGCAGCCCATGCTCACTAAAATGTGCCCCCCAAAGTATCCTGGAAGCAAATTAAAGGGAAACCCTCGGTGGTGGATGTGAAATACCTAATGATTCAAATATTAATATTGTCATGATTGCATTTTATTATGCATTTATTTGATTAATATAAACATGTATAAATACATAATATTTATAATGCTAAGTTGTTTTGTGAAAGTGTGCGCTAATTATTTTATAAAACTTTTTGGGAGGTTAGTTTAAAAAAATGTTTGGAGTAATATTTGAAAGGTTCTACCAACCAAAAATACAATTTTACCAGACTTATGTATTAGAAACAATTGATTTTTAAGTTTTGTTTGAAGGACTATATTAAGTTGATGGTGTTTCTAAATATATATTCAGCCCACGGTCAAAACTGATAGTAAAATTTGGCACTTGGTATTAAAAAAGAAACGTCTGTCTACCCTAGCCTACAGTGTGCATACAGGTTCCTGATAGGAGATGGCTTGGGGCGTATAACAGCTTCTAAGTTTAAATCAGATTAATAGAGCCACCGATTTTATTAATAAAATAAGTGAAATGAAATATCATAATTACCTAAAAAAAGGATCCTTAAATGAGTTTCTATTCGATTCGTCGTAGTAGAAACTCATTTCAGGATCCTTTTTTAGGTAATTATGATATTTCATTTTTCACAGATATAAATGTCAAGTTTCCTGGTTTATATTAATTTAATTTCGTTTTTCCTTATATTGGCTAACATTGAGTATTAGTGCCACAACTTACGTTACTCTTTTTTCTCATCTAGACCTGAGGATGGTGCCATTGCAGCGCCGAAACATGTCGTGACAATCTCACTCCAGAATTTAAAAAGGAACAAGGGCATTAAAACTCTCAGATAAGAATAGATTTCAACTTTTATTAACCCCTTAATATCTTTACATCACACTTTTGTTAGTTAAACTTATAGATATCTTTTTACACCATATTACATTGTTCCTCTAATATTCTTATATCTTCTCGACACATGTTTCTTTAATATTTTGTAGTTATTGAATTGTGATAGCATAAATTTCCTGAACTACAGAACAATTAACTTATAAGTTTTCATAATGAATAGGCATCATTTCTCAAACTCTTTAACTTCATTGTAATTAACTTTATTGTATTTTTTCAATACTATACATTTTATTATAAGTTTGACTCATTTCGTTAATACGTGTGTTTAAAATGTTTTGTTCTGGTTATGTATGTGATGTTTTGACTCACATTTTTAATGTGTGTGTATAATGTCTAGTATTAATATTTTAATTTTTAATCAAAATTTATTTTTTCACAATCCTTTATTTAAACCATATACTTTTATGATAAGTAAACTCAATATATTATCTTCATCATTTCTTTCACAATTTAAACCTTTTTATTGCTTACCTTTGCTTTTTCAAGTGAATTCTATTTTTATCAATTAAATTATAGGAAGTGCTCAAAATGTCCACCTTGGGTCTGAATGCAAGCATTGCAATGCAATGTATTTTTGAAAAAGTGCGACATCCCACTGCACAACGACTGCAGGCTTGTATTCAGTTTGAAGGCGGCCATTTTGACCACGTACTATAATGTTAAGCGGCTCCATTTTACTGGAGTAAAAACATGAATTTAACTCGAAAACAAGGTCAAATGGGACACACGTTCACACTAACGTTTTTTCACTCTTTTAATGCCTCCTGTCCACCACCGGTGTGGGTCCCACATGCTACGGATCATCCTGTATATGCATATACTCCGAATGGGTAGTGATAATTGGTGGAAAAAACAACAGACAATATGATAATACTGACAGATATGAAACACATGGATTGACGTATGAACATATTAAAGTAGTTCTAGTAGCTTTTGGAACTTTCCTTATTATCGGGATAAGATTATATTAAGCAATTACAAAATATACTGGATAATCATTAATATACTTAAAGAGTAATTTATTTTGCAACGATCAATGCTAAAAATGGTATATATAGGTGACCTGGTGGTCTAGGGGTAAGGTGTCAGACTTCTGTGCTGGCGGCCGGGGTTCAATCCTCGGTCCCGGCACAGATTTATCTGATTACCAAACCCTTCCTTCACCTCTGACAAGCCATCTTGTGAATGTGAGGAATGCCAGGCCTCCACTGTGGTTCGGATTCCACGTTAAACTGTAGGTCCTCCATTTCATCTCACAATCACCCTACCATTACACATTAGCGTAACTGAGTATAACCCGAACGGGTAGTAAGACGCGGTGCTAATAATAATAATAATAATAATAATAATAATAATAATAATAAATGATAGATATATATATAGAGAGAGAGAGAGAGAGATTTATCAAGTCTTAGAACTGTCAGATAAAGCTATTTAGATTATTACTATACTTACCATACTACCACGTCTAGGTAGGTCTAACCTTTCGGGTTACACGAATTTATTTTTAGATTTAAGTCATTTAGGATAACCTCTTCTCAGTACACCCAAACGGGATTCTAATCTAAATCTCCCCATCGCCAAAAAAAAAATTCATTCCATAGTGACGTGTTAGACTATGCGACCACAGGTGCGGGTTAATAGTTCTGATATTAAAATCAACCTTCACTATTTCATTTTCTACATAAGTTGGGTTGTCAAGGAAGGGCGCTTCAATTATTATTTTTAGTCCGGCACCTTAGCTCAGTCGGTAACGCGTATGTTTATTGAGCTAAAGGCCTCCGAGTTCGATTCTTGGCATAGTCTAAAAATGTATCATTGGTGAAATGTGTGTATACCCTTTCACAGTGATGAATTAACGGCCGGGGGCTTGATGTTGTGTCTCTTTTAGATATAATTAATAAGTGGTGTGCTGGTATAATCAGTCAGTTCAGAAAGTGCATCTTAAATATCTTTAAATAAATATAAAAGAATATCTTACTTAAATTGAACCATGCTGTTTGTGATGCACGAGTGATGGCATTAGTCCCATCAGTGATTCTTGAACTGTTATTCAAGTTGCTCATTAGTAAGTAAACTGTCACGATAGTTTCAAATAAATTTATCTTATATTCCCTGACTACTAACGAGTGTTATTTATCAAGATATTAGGAAGGAATCCTCAAATGCTGTTAGTAATTTATATTTCTTTGGTGAGCTATTTCGACAAGAAATATAGTATCTTAGTCTATACCCCTTTAGGGTTTACCGCGTTCGCTGATGGGAAGTTATGAAGTTGGTAAATTATTCTAAAAGGTACAGTTCAGTCAAGAAATTACGAGTCATAGTAAAACCAAGAGTTAGCTTTTGTTTATCGTGTACAATTAATTTACCCTGTTAGGTAACAAGCTTTCCTTGAATTATTTAACTATGGTATAGGCCCCCTATAGCCTAAAAGATAGGGTCAGAATAAAAGGAGTGTGTGTCATGGATATATTTTTATTGAATGAAAAGCTGCCTGTTGTATTACTTTTTCTCCTTCATAAATTACTAGATCATGATTTAAAACATATCCTAAAACTAACACGATACCTAATCTTCAATCCTAATGTGTATATTAAGGTTGGAGGGCAACTAATCAGTTCTGATTTGGTTTTCTTTTTGTATATATTTGTACTTGAAATAATTTGATATATTTTCTAAGAAGGTTTACCTAATTAAAAGTGAAACAAGTTGGGTTTTTTTCGCCACGTCTTGGTTCCTATTCGGACTATACGCATATTTTAATTACTCATATGAAATAGGAATTAGATAGATAAAAATGTTAGAGTAAGTGTACCCAAATTTGCATGGGAAACAATTGATGAAAAACCCCATTCAGTACACACGGCCGAGATTCGAACCCCGATCTCATCACCAATCTGACACAATATGGACGCGTTAGATAGAGCATGCGACCACATATTCTGGTATCAGTTTATTCCCATTGTATTTTATTACGGTGTATTTAATGTGAAAATTCTGAACCGGCTGATTAAATCAGCACAGGGCTTATACAGTAATTAATTCTAGAACAAATACAACAATCTAATCCCCGTATGTCAGATTATCAAAATAAAGGGGAAACTCTATTTTCTCCAGTTATAAAATTTTCGGCCATACATGAAATCCAGCTTAAGACAATTAGGAATGTAGAAAGTAGTTTGTGTAATGCGGGTGCATTTACTAGCCTATTATCCACATACCTCAGTCATACTCCCTAGATTGAACCGTTAAACAACACTTGCATGTAAACGTATAAACTTAAAATAAACCTTTGTTTTAAATAATAATAATATTTAGCACCACGTCTTACTACCCATTCGGGTTATACGTTTTAAGTACTAATTACGCTAATGGATTAGGAATTGGGAAGGTTGAGTTAGAGGAAGTGAACCCGCATTTACGTGGAGGGAGAGTGCTTTGTTTTAAACTAAACATAAAAGGCCAGTGGATAATTGCATTGTATAGTAGGAATTTGGTAGGAAGAAACCTTTAAAAAAAAGTCAAGATATATTTTGGTTATCAACAAGATAAAGATCACATTACTTGACGTATGAATACGTGAAATTAGATTTATTATATTTTCTAGCTTTTAAGTGAGGATATTCCTATGAAAATTGTTCTTTATTAAGAGTAAGCTATAGATTACCACTCGTGTTTAGCAGTAGAATTAATTTTCATGGTTGGCGGGACTGGAATGATTATTAAAAGCTTACGCTCGTTTCAAATCGGGCAACCTGTATAATTTAATATACAAGATGTCTGAATATTCAAGAATCATAAGGAATAAATCAAAATAATTACCGACAACTTTCAGACATGCTTGAAAATGGGGTGTCATGTCTTTTGATTGTGTATATTTACATCTGTAGCAGTTAATTACTGACGCCTAAGCAGCTGTAAATTTAGATATGTTTCGTTGGATACAAAGACAGATTAAATTATGTTTTCAGACATGTCTGAAAGTGATACTTGTCACATTTTGTGAGGGAGTGATTGATTTCCCTACAATTACAAACACTCTGTATAGTGCCTTAAGGCGTTGTAAATTGATCAAATTTAAGAAACCCCATAATAAAAGGAGATAATAAATCCTAAACGGAAATAGATGACAATAGATAAATGATTTTAATTAACGAAATAAATACCACGTCTATTTTATTTTTATTCTTTCGTTTTTTTTAATGCAGTTATCACTCAGTTCAAGCTGTTTAAAATATGTCTCTACTTTCATTCCCTTGTATTTCTTTCCTATTCTCCCGGTCTCCACGAAATCCTCAAGATAAAACAGCATCTGCTTGGACTCGCGGGAATATCTCCAACATGGCGGCCTCTCTTTCCTCCCCCTCTTATCACCTACAAACTTGTCTGGCTAGACCATCAGATTCTCACCCTTTTCATCACTTTCTACCTAGTATAGACTTATTTCCTACTCCTTACATGTATTGAGGTTATTTAAGTGTAAGAATATCCCTAAAGTAGTTTTTATAAACAATTTATTAATTTATTCAGGCTTTATGGCAATGTTATTAAAACGAAACTGTAATAAGAAACGGGCACATTGCATTGAACGTTTGAACTAAATTACAAACATATATTGATTATAATTTTAAACATATAATCAGATACAGCTTAGTGTATGTACCTTGGTTTTTTAATTTCACAGCCTCTATCTAACCGTTAGGGCTATCCAAAATTCAACCAAGCGAATGGGGAAGGCTGAGGAATGTAAAAGTTAGATAAATGTATCCACATTCTTATGGAGGGAGAATGGGAAATAATTTAGGCTAAAATACCCTCAGTACATCCGGCCGGGATTATAGCCATGACCTTCCATCACCAGCAAACCTAATCATACGAGCTTGATGTTTAAAACGCGTGTCCACCTCTTCGGGTCTAATAGCTGTTAAATATTAATTACCCAATATAATTAACTACTTACATATACTTAGTGACGGTGTGAAGCCATACACTTACAGTAGCCCCGTGGCTTCTTTGGTGCTGACTGATAGCTCACAGCTGATTTCTGACAGTCAACATTTAGGTATATAACTAAATGTTTACTGTCAGAAGTGACAGCTGCTAAACACATGTTTTTGCAGATCATTTGGTTCGGCGTTGGGATACATAATTTGGTTTTATAACTTTTCAAAGCCGTCAACTGCCAGCTGTGAGCTGTCAGTTAGCACCAAAGAAGCCATGGGGCTACTGTAGCTAGGAGAAAGGAAAGAATAATTTAAACGCAGTCAGTCGGGTTCGACACTAGGACACCGTGTTACAGTCAGACGTGCTAACATGCTTGTTATTACTAGTATTATATGAGATAAGTGTCCCGGGTTCGATTCTTGGCATGGCTGGAAAATTTATCCTTGGTAAAATATGGGTTTCCTCTTTAACGGTGATGCATTAACGGCCTGGGGCTAGGTGTTGTGTCTGTTCTAGATTTAATTTAGATTTCAAGTCATGTACTGATATGATCATTTGGTTCAGAACGTGCACGTTAAATACCTCAAATAAATGACAAATGAAATACTAGTATTACAACCGCTTTCACGTGAACGAGATCTAATTTATTTACTTGACTCCATTCTTCCTTGCATGTATTAAACGGGTTGCAGTCATTTTGACACGCATCGATGGTCACATGGTCTAACGCGTCACTCTTGTGTTAGAATTGATTGCCATTGACGTGGAGGGGTGGTTAAGGTTCGAGTTTCGGTATTGTGCATTGAGAGTGTTTTTTTCCTAAATTGTTTCCCACTTTCCCTATAAGATAATTCGGCCACATTTCCTCTAAAATTCTAACTTACTCGTTCCAACTCAACTATCGTAATTAAAGTGTGTGTATATCCCTAACCTATATTAAGACGTGGTGAAAAATTTAATCACTGCGCAACATTATGAGCCAATTGAACTGTGTTTGTAATTAAAAAAATATTTTAATACAGAAAAGATTAATGGACTATTTTTCTACATTATAAACAATTCAATTTAGTGTTGTATTACAAATATTATATTACATAACTGTCAAACTAATTAGTTAGTAAGGAGACATCTATCCCTTTTAGTTTAATATTTCATAAAATTGTGTAACTAATTAAACCTCTTCGATTTTGTTCTTAAATATAGGACCGGCTGCCACCGCCCTCATTACTGTAGCTTAAGTTGTAATTGATACAAACTAAATGGTTAAAAATAAATTGCCCCAAGAACGTTTGTATAATAATTAAAACACAGAAGTCCTGGGAGCAACAAAACCCTCTTCCACACCTCTGCTTAATTTATTATGCAATTAAATAATAGGAGAAAATTGTGATTTTTTTTAGAAACTAAGTGACACCACTTAAAATAAATAATTTGGTATAGAAATGTATTAGTCAAACCTGGTTTAGTTTAATTTTCATTTTACTATTTCAATTAGTATGTATTGACTGACAATAATTATTTGCTCAAAGCGTTAAACCACATATAAATATGACCTTATATTTTAATATAATACAATAAAATGAACCCTGTGTTATTGATTACAGTTGATAGGACAAGTAATAAAAACTATAATTCATCTGTAAGATACGTGCTTCTTTCGGTCATAACATTTGTTTTTAATCTTGGTACACCCAGCCGGGATTCGAAACCCCGAGTTCTCTGTCACCAGACGAGGTTGGCGCCTTAACCCAAGTTCCCACCGATGAAGGTGTGATTGGTTCCAACAGTTTCGCTTAGTGTTTGTTCAAAATAATCCACAGTTCAGTCCTTGGCTCAGAAGAAAGGGGCGAGTCGCTAGATTGTTTCCAGGTAAAGTCAGGCTTGCTGAGACACTACTTGTTAGTTTGTATCTCCCCATTCACTATAAAACTTTACCTTTGATAACCAATGCACACTCATTCAGCCACTATATTATCGTGTATGTGTTTGGACTAGTGGAGTATGGGTAGGGTGAGCAATTTACTAGCGTAGCTCTACGAAGCCTGACCGCACTCAAGAAAAGCCCGCGAGGCACTACTTATAAGATAAGTCAGATCAGTTTTAAAAATTTTAATTGACTTGTAGCACTATTTTTAATGTACAATAAATGTTGTTGGTAACAATTGTGTGTTTTTATCACCCTTAGACTATACAGGATAATCGAAAACTCATATCCCGAACTGTACATATAGCTTGTTTGAACCAAAAGTAATAAAAATCCCTATACACTGACATCCGGAAAACTATTATAATACGTACCATTAAATTGTGTTCAAAGTTTTGGCGTACATTGCCTGGAGAACACAGCTGTGCAAGCATGCACGTACAGCAGGTTGCATAAGAGTTAGGCACGCGGCACTACACACCTCGACATCTTGGAGCACGGCAGCAGAACATACCACAATTAATAGAAAACAACACACTAGTCCATATAGAAATTAGAATACGTTCTGAGGGTCATTTTTAACAGTCCTCCATCACAGAAAGTGCTTGCCATTATTAGATGTGCAGTGCCGCGCACCTGGTTTTTATACAACCTTTTGTACATGCGATCTGGAATAGTTTTGATCTAACGCCGTTTTACACAAAAACGTTTTAAAGGTATTAGCATAGTTTTCCGCATGTAATTGTAAAGGGATTTTTGTATTATATTAGGTTTACAAGTTATTTGTGCAGTTTGGGCTGAGTCTCCAAACATCCTGTATATATATATATAATATATGTGTGTATATATATATGTATATATATATGTATTGTGGTAGAAAAATAACTTCTGGATACAGGAATCAAACCCGGGGCCTTTTGTTTAGCGTGCCAATGTTCTACAACTTAGCTATGAGTCACAAATTACCCTGAGCACCGGGTGAATCCTGGATAGCTCTGTAGTAGGTACTAAGTGGTAATTTGGCACTAAGCCAAAGGTCCTGAGTGGGTTCGATCCCCGTGTCTTTAAATCAATTTTAGCCTATTAAATCTATATAAAATGCACCTGTATGGATGGTTGTATATCGCTACCAATTACATTAATCCACTCATTTTATTTAGCTTCCAACCTCCTTCCTCTACGATTAAATTTAATATAAACATAATATTGCATCTTCTTTTTGCATCACCAAGACATCAAGTGGTGTGATGAATCCTTACAGTACCCCAAGTCTTAAGTTTTAATTTGTTTCTTTCATTTTCTTTCGTATGCTCAGCATTTAATGGTTTGTATTTAAAGTTTTATTTGAGTTTTCAAATTGTTTTTAACTTTACTTCGCATATGTATAGATGTTCATGTAAATTCGTTTGTAAACAAAGATATCGTAAAATAAAAGTTCAGCTTATGTTATGTAAATATTTCTAAGTACCTAGCTTGAAAAGAAGTAGCTTAACAATTTTGGTACAGATAGGATAAAATTAACTTCGTCGGAATCGGGGACATTATATAGAGTGCGTTTTCATTTTAGTAATAAAATAATTGTGTATGTGCATCATTATGTGGAACAATTTAAAATCGATACATTGTGTATTTAAAAAACAATTATTCAATAGTCTTAACTTATTATGTTTTTTAATCTCTAAAATATAACCACTATTGTGGTTGACTTTTAGTTGTGTAGTTTCTTGTAAATTATTTGTTAAAGCAACCAAAATAATATTATAAAATTTAATCTTACACTCAATGATTTTTTTACTCTAAACTTAACGACCACTGTTTTGTTAAGATTTAGAAAATTTACGTATATAAATATAAATATAAATAATGTACAGTTAAAAACCTCTTTATTTTATAAACTATCATTTTTTACTGTACCATCTTCTGTAGTCTATAAACACTTATCCATCATAAATTTCCATTTTGACAAAGACATGTAAAAGGCCTTGCATCAACTCTCATTCAGAGAATATCACTCAATTTCACCAAGGTTACCTTATAGAATTACACTCTGGTTTTTTTCTGAAATGTAGCAACCTTACCTTGATGAGCTACACTCGGGGTGGGCATCCCTGTCACCATTCGCCACAAAATGTTGTAAATTAGCCATAAAAGTTTATCAAATTTTAGTTGTCCAGCTCTCAAAGTAAAATACACTTTTTCCTGATGCTGTGTGCTCGTTGTAACATGTAAAAAAAGATGGTCAAATTTGGCATTAAATGATCTCACATTTTAAATCCAAACCATTTTTGTCACCCACTTTGTTGGCCGCGTGATCTAAAGTGCTTGTCTCTCAGAAGACTAGACTGCCGATTACGAGGAGATCGAGGTTCAAATCTCGATCAGTTGTACTGAGGGTGGGTTTTTTTATAAATTGTTTTCCACTCTACCTCAATTCAAATTCGGGTACTCATCCTTCCCTAATCCCTAAAACTTTTAACGTTATAATTAGTACATAAGCATATAGGCCTAACCAGAACTAGGTGCACAAAAAAATGTAATTTGCGTCTGAGGCACTTGTAACTGATTATTCAAGGTGTACATATTTTAAATAAACATGTCTAAACAGTGTGTGTTCTAAATTTTCTATTGAACAATATAATTTCTTAATTTTCACTTCTCAATTGCCTCGCCAGTGGCTATATTGAAAATATGTTTCCCACTTCTGGGCTACACTATTATCTTATCTTTTAAGCTATGCCATAGTGGAATAATTCAAGGTAAAATTTGCTATTTTTCAGAGTAAACGAAGGGTACATAAAATATACCTGTATATTTTTAGGCTTTCTTTGGTCTTTTTATAACCTTAATGATATATTGTTTCTCTTTTTTCATGTCGATAATTTTCTGTCAGGCATGTTTTAATAATTTACATTTTGAACCATTTCCCCATTACATCAGATTTGGTGGCTGTAAGCAATTCGGTTTTCATTATTTATCTGTAAATCCTCACAAAATCGTTGACGATTCCATGTAATCCCACAGTTACCAATCAGTCCGTCAATATTTGTCAATCGTGGTCCCTCTGGTTGTACGATAACGCTATAATTTAGCCGATGACCGAGCGGTGTTTGCTAATCTGCGTCATACTCCAGCTATATCCACAATTTCCAGTGGTTAGGGAACTTTGGCACAAGTTGTACGACGAAACAACCACTAAAAAGGCCGTGTTGTAGTAGTAACCCTTTGGTGCAAATATACAGGAATCCCCTCAAAACATGATTAATACTAGTGGTGTGAGAGTACTCGAAAATTCGAGATCAAGTCGAGTTTTAGTAGCTGCTCAAACTCGACTCAAAGATTTTTACACAACTCGAAAAATCTGAGTATTCATAATTTTAGATTTTTTATCCAATTTCATAGCAAATAGAGTCCCTCAATATGTCAAATTTCTAACTAAAAAAACTTTATATACCTATACTAAATCTATTTAAAAATTCGAATTTATATTTTTTTAATACAAAAAAAGCACTAAAAATTATGTTTGCACTTATTTATGGCTTAAGCATGGATCTATTTCATAAATTCACCTTGAAATATTCGTTGTACAAATATTTCTCTTTACTACACCAACTAAAAAAAAAACACTCGTTCTCATTCAAACTTTACTCAAAGTGAAAAATTCCTAACTAATACTCTTTACAAGCTTACAAATATTTTATTCACTCACCTTTAAGGTGCGGCAGGAATGAACGAGAGCTAAGATCAATATTATTTTAGGATTTCATAGCGAAAAATTTTATTCGATCCAAATAAATAAAATAATGCTTAAGTAAATGCATTTAGTTTAATTTTCTGCACATAATAATAAAAACTTTTTTTTAATACTTACCTCGAGCATAGTGGTATTTGATCAAAAAAATGTTAAGTGAAGAACAAAAAAGTCCTGTTAAGTTTGCGCGATGTCCTTGAAAAACAAACCAGAAACGTTGGGATCATGCAGAAAATGAAACTAAACTGAAGCAATCTTGTATCTATTTTGGCAATAAATTTTTACTATAAGCTCTACAAAAGTACGGACCTAGCTCGTGCTCGCCCCCACCCCCTAACCCTCCACACACATTAAGAAAATTAAATGGTACGGAACTCCACATGGACTTTCTCGCTCTATTGTTTGAAAATGGAGATATTTACTCAAAACTCGTAATATATGGGAAACGCGATAGTATACACTAGCAAACCCAAGCATAAATTGCACTATACTTATATAAAACTTTTTTGTAGTCCTGGTTTTAGATTTTATAATTTTGTTTGTAAAGAATTAATGTCCTCATTTGTATGTTTGGACCGATAAAAAATATTAATGTTGGGTCCACAAGGATCAACACTTCGTATTAAAATTTCGACTTACAGTTAATATTTTCGACATTTTATTAGGTGTTGTACATCTTCATGCCATCGCATTGCTATTAAATTCCTCATTTATAAATTTTGACCAATAATAAATGTAAATATTGATTATTGAGTATAAAATTGATATAGATCATTGTTGTACCAACATTTCTCCTAAGAGGTCTTAGGAAAAACCAAGTTTTAGAGACTTACTTATATTTAATTACGCTATGGCATTGGAGAATTATTGCGTTAAAACTTAAGTAGTATCTCTCACAACTAAATCTCACAAAATTGTATTAATATATTTACCAATATCTCAGAAATTGTTGTATTTATAAAAATATATTTCATTTAAAAGTTTTTTATTTTTAATAGTACTACATTTTTGCAATGATAAGTTATTTAGTATCTCGAATAGTTGCGGAGATACAGGAGATTCTGTTTCTGTAAAGTACCCTAAAATTAATTTAATGGTAAAACGAAAAATGCCAGTTTATTTATAATCTTAATCAACACCTAGATACGAATTTTAATCAAAGTCGTTAGATTTTGAGAAAATCGATTATTTCTCTTTTCGCCTTTTGTTTTAAACTACTCTTAATTTTAAGTTTAAACAGACACACACACAGACGTCATTGCAAAGACCACTTTTTGTGTTTGGGGGGTCTTTAGAGGTCGAGATCCATCAACATTTCAGGTTAGATTTTCTTTTGCGGTCGCAATACTTTTACCTTTTGTGTTGAAAAGTTAATATATATATATATATATATATATATATATATACGTATTGCTTGAAAGTTATTGGTTTTATTAAAATATGATTCTTATAAAATAGGTGTATTATAAAGAGACCTACATATTTGTAACGACAAATAATTTTATATCTCAAATAGTTTAGGAGATATTATAAAATAAATAAGTTACGCATAATACTGGAGCCCTTAAAGTCATTTTGCCGAAATATTAAGAGAATTCATTTTGTTTGGAATATTTATAAATGTTTTTAAATGAAATTTAATCAAAATCTTTACAGCCTATTTTGAGAAAATCGACTTTTTCTCTTTTTTCCCTTCAGTAAACTACTCTTAATTTTATGGTTAGATATCTAATTCCAAAAGATCCTTGGGGCAACCCTATGTAAACCCTATATACCAAGTTTTAGCCCGATTGGTAAAATAGTTTAGGCTCTAGATGGAGGTACAGACAGACAGAAAGTCAAAAACCACTTTTTTGGATTTGGGGGGGTCATGAAACGTTAAGATTCATCAAAATCTCGAGTTAGATTTTTTTTACGATCACAATACTTTCTCTACCTGTAAGATAGCGAGAAAGTAAAAAAAAAGGTCCGTGGTCAAATGGTTAGAAAGGCTGACCGAAAATCTAGGGAAAACGACTTTGATTCAAAACTATGTGTAATGGTCCCTGGTTTAATTGTTTAGAAAATTTGGTTGTTCTAGTTTTGTTAATTAAGAATAAACATCAGTCCAACACTATGGCTCAGTCTGTAGAGTGTATATCTATCGAGTTAAAGGTCCCAGGCTCAATTTCCAAACATGACTGAAAAAAATTTCGTTGTTGAAATGTGGATGGGGTCCTCCTTTCACATTTATGAATTAACGGCTGGTGGTCTGGATATTGTGTCCATTCTAGATTTAAATTAGTTTATTAGTCATGTGCTGATATAATCAGTCGGTTCAGAAAGAGCACGTTAAATACCTCAAATAAATGGGGAAAAAACACATTGGTGGCATGTAGTCGATATTGCCAAACAATCGATTCATACATTTTTGAGTGACCACCATGTCCGATATTATGTAACGGTGAATAGGTAATTTGTCAAACAGAGGGTTGCGAGTTATGTCTACCTGAAAGAGCCATTGCGTGCTCACCGGATGGACATAATCAAACAAACAAGGTGCAGGTGACCCCTGTCAGGTATATAACTGCATTCTGTGGTACACTTAGTAATTGATCATCGGATTTGACGAAGGTTCCCAAGCCTCCCCCACGTGTGAAAGCCCAGACACACAGAAGCTATAAACTACCGGCCGGGTATCGAAGTAAGGTGCTTTGTATTTTATTTATTTATTTAGCAGCGCGTCTTACTACCCGTTCAGTCTATACGCTAAGGTTATTTGTACGTTTCGTGGCGGGTTACTGGCTAAATTGTCTTCACGTTTCAATATATTTAAGGATTAGTAGCTACATCACATCTTCTTTAGTCATATTGTAGTAAACTTACATTGTTATAATAAACAACTTAAAAACGTACTTCCATTTATGTGTTGTGCACTACACCCTATTGAGAGCCATCCTGATAGTAAAAAAACTAAGATGTTAGGGACAGAGAGATTACAAATGTTTAATATTTTTTGATACACTTTGTATTTAAAAGAATATTAGATTAGCACCTATATCAACAGGATAAACTGTCTAATACAGTGTAAACGCATGAAAAGAGAAAATTTTAAGAAACCTCTCAAGCGCTCACTTTATTACTTTCTCTAGACCCCTCGAAGAGAGAAGTATAGCGATTGTCAAAAATATCAGATTGGTGATTTTGTTAAATTACTCCCTGGAAACAAAAAAGTTGTCTTTGCTTTGTCGTCTTTATGTCTTTTCGTCTATCAGTCTGTCTGTCTTTATCTTGAACTAGAACCGAAATTATTTTACCGATCGGGCTAAGACTTTGTATCTAGGGTTTTCATGAGGTCCTCCTATGGTGTTTTTGGAATTATATAGCTAACCCTAAAATCAAAGGTATTTTACTGAACGGGAAAAGGAGATTTTTTTTTTATTGATTTTTTTTCAAATTCCAGTTTAAGAATTTTGATTGAATTTTGTGTCTGACATTGTTTAACATTCAAACCCCGATCTCCCCGTAATCATTAGGCATGTATATTGTGATTGTGAGAATGAGTAGTGGTCAGCAACCTACGGCCCATGTGATGTAACTGGCTCGCTGACTGATTTTATCTGTCCCGCAAAAGATTTAGCAAACCAACCATTGTGTTCATAAAAATAGACTATTAACTAGTTACTAAATGAGAAAAATAAAGTTGAAATGTTTTGTTCGATATATTTTTTCAAACCAGCCCATCTTTTTTTTTTTACCATGTGGCCCACGATATAATAAAAGGTTGGCCACCCTTGCCCTAGACCATTCTGCCACTTAAGTGGATACCCGCTTTATTAACAATTTAATTTAAAGGGTAGATATGAGATTTGCATAGAGGGAGAGTGGAAAAACCATTTTGGTAAAACCACCCTCAATACACCCGACCTAGACTCGAACCTTGATTTCCCCATCATCGGCAGACTAGTCTACTGCGAGAGTAGAGCGTTAGACCATGCGGCCACCGAAACGGGTTTCTGTGTTATAGCTTACGACCATTTATTTTTAATTTAAATCACACCCGCATTATCGTGGAAAGAGGAGGAGAAAACCACGGCGATAAATCACCCTTCAGTACACACAATCTGATCTCGAACCTGAACATCTCCGTCAACTGTGACTCTTGGAGGGAGTGTAAGAAGGTAACAACTATACATTTTATAGAAAATCTCCCTGAACAAAAAATAAATAAAACCTCTTCTGGAAGTGTTTCTTCCCTCCCTGAAGTTACTTGGTAAAAGTAATCTCTTGAAGACGGGCGCCACAGAAGAGACAGGAACTGTTTGTCTCAAACTGCGCGGTCCAACTCGCAGTCGACACTAGAAGGGAGCAATATTCCCCCAGGACCGAGTCATTTATTGCTCTCGTACAGACCAATATTAAACTCGCACTCTTGACCAGAGGGAGGGAGAGACTCAGATAAAAAAAACACCACGATTCTCTCAACATTGGTTAGTTTGGTTTCTTAGAAGAAGAAAACTACAGAGACAATTTCTGGTACCGTCAGTAGCAAGACAAACCGGGCCCGTGATATTGTGGTCAATGCACCTGGCTACAAGCCTAATCGTATTGGGTTCGGTGCCTGGCTAGTACCTTGGGTATTTTTCGCTTTAGGGGAATAGATACCAACGGTCACCAGGGTTCGGTTAATTAGGCGTAAGTTAGGTTAAGACCTACCCCGACTCCACACATTCATAATAACTATCATCAGATCATCTAATTGCGGGTATAGCGTGTAGACAACCTCCTATCATGCACCCTGGGTCGTTCTATGCCGACAGAGCGGCTTATAATAGTCTACGTACAGGGGACCGAGCTGGATGTCAGAGTTCCTCCCGGTCATATGTGCCATACGATTTTTAAAAATCAAAACGTAGCACGCATAAGTCACTAATCGGTCACTAAAGGTTGTCAACTTGAAATGCGGGGGGAGGGAGGAGTTCGATAGGGGGGGCTTAAAAGGAAGGAAGCCAATTTCCATTACTAATACTATACGTTCGGTTAGTGAGAATTGATTAAATAACCTATTTAACATTAAATTATCAGCGATTTAATATAATGAAACTAGTAAGAACTTTACCGGTATTTGCCTGTAAGAGGGAAGCTACAGTAGCCCCGTGGCTTCTTTGGTGCTGTCTGACAGCTCACAGCTGACTTCTGACAGTCAACATTTAGGTATATACCTAAATTTTGACCGTCAGAAGTGGCAGCTGCTAAACACATGTTTTTGCAGATCATATGGTTCGGCGTAGGGATACATAATTTGGTCTGGTAGCTTTTCAAAGCTGTCAGTCAGCACCAAAAAAGCCATGGGGCTACTGTAGTCTATAAGGATTACATCTGTATTATACTGGAGAGGGAATGAGAAAACCATAGTGATAAATTCCACGTGTGTAAAACCATCCACGATGCATTCATTTGAGATTCGAACCTTATAACCTCCTTGTCACAGGTCAATTTAGCTTATTACAAGCCTTACGCCCTTAGCCCCGTAACCACTGTTGTAGATGTAAGTAAAATATTCTTCCAGCGTCTAAGTCCACCTAAATATCCGTACGACATTTCTTGTTGGTATTTTCGGTGTTCTACTTTTATGAGACGTGAATAGATGTAAATATAATTGCTTTGTTACAATTGGCTGAAGTAGTCTTAGTTTTATATTCTATTTGGGTCGGGGTGGCAGGGACTTCCATTCACACACCAACCACCACTTCAACTAACATTCCTGTGTTAACTAAAAATATGCAAGGGAATTACTTAGTTCAGGGTTGGTAGACCTGTGGGGGGCATTTCTTAACATGTGGTATTCGCTGACACCCAAAGAATTTTCTCTCACCCCCGATTTTTATAAAACTTTAAAATAACATTAATAACTAAATTTTTGTGATCTAACTATTATTGACACATTTATTTCATTAATTTCTTACTAAATGCTTATTATAAAGCATAATTTCTCAAACTTCCTTATTCATAAGATAACAATTTTTCAGAAACATCCCTTAATAGGTTTCCTGAAACGTTTCAACTATTGTGTTTTCTCTTCGTTTTAAAAAAAATAGTTGCAACAAAAGATCGTATTAATAAAATATTATGATGAAATACTTTATTAGTCCATTTTACTAATCAAAATTCCTGAGGGTGCGCAAAAAGGTTTCTTCGAACACTAGTGGGGATATAGAGGACGCGAAAATACGTCAATGTTTGTAAAGTTTTTATGTTAAAACAATATGTTGTTAAAATAAATCAAATATTGCTCCAGTACAGACATAGAGTTTAATTTTCTTCATGTGGTGATATCAACAGTTGTTGGATATCTGTCAAGGGTGTCCTTAAATTTACTAACAACTTTTCCTTTTTATTTAAAAAGTTTGTCATCTAATGTTGCTATGCTCATGAGAGATATGTACAATATTTTTATATTTTGGCCAAAAAAAGGTTTTGCTATAAAAACTGCAAACACACTGCCCTTAACTTGCGTTTCCTACAATCCCACCTTTAAAAAAACTGTCTATGTTTAGAAAAAATACAGTGTAATCATTTATATTATATTTGTCTTGATAAAATAGACACGCCCTTAAAATTATATTGAATCTTTGGTAGAAAGAGTTTTTTCAAGGGTGTATTTAACATGCGCTATATAAATACACACTATATTATCACAAGACTTACAAACAAACTTGTAGCAGTGAAGCCTACCTAGTCCTAGCGCCCAATCTTTTTTTTATTCAATACATCATACATATTTTTTTCGCGGGAAACATTGATCATATTTTACTATATAATTGCTATTATTTCATATATATTGATACTTTCTATCAAAATGTGTAGATGCAGATCACAGGACTTGACGTATGGATGTATGAAAGTACAGGCTGTCCACCATGAGACTCCACTGTATTGAACTGTATGTACTTAAAAGTTTGGAGTCTCGTGGTAGAAATCCTGTATTGTGGTGTGTTTTGTAACTGTAAGTTACTGTTAATCCTACTAGAGTAAGAGGCCTACTATATTTAGATAGAAGGATCTACTAAAATATAAAATAATAAATATCTACGGTAGCAACACCTGTAATCAGTATTTAATTTTAGAAAACTCTTTATTTATTTTAAGAAAATATATTCACTCTGTGATTATTTTGTCATTCGGTTTGGTGGCTTTATAGTCTAAGGCATAACTCTCGCAATAGACTAGACTGCTGATGACGGCAATATAGGGTCTCGAATCCTGGTTTGATTTACTGAGGGTGATTTTCCTAAATAGTTTCCCACCCTCTCTCCAAGCAAATATTGGTACACTTCCTTTAAATTGAACCTTACTAATCCCTAAGACGATAGCGTAATTAATACATATGTATAACCCAAACGGGTAGTAAGACACGGTGGTAAAACTTTTTTTAATATAATTTGTTTTTCTTTAGTACAAATCTTATTTTAAACTATATTTATAACATTAAATTTGTCTCAAATGCGCATGCGCTTGTACTTAAACACTATTGTTAAATAAGTTCGGAACAATTTTCATATCACGCTTAAGGTTTCATAAATTTTCCCTGGTTTTGGTGACCGCACGCATGAAACAGGATGAACAGTATCGGACTAATTACAAGTTTGTATTTTCTAAAATATAATATTTCCTGCCGTGATCTTATTGTAGTTGATATTTCACATGAGACGAGTAAACATTTGCGCAACCCTACATTATGTTAAAGCTCGATTCGCAGGTTCGCCGAAAATTGAGAACATAATCTGCTCGTAAGGTTTAACAATTCACACAGTAGCAGAAATATATGTTAACTCATACTGCTTTGCAACACAAATTTAAATTAGTTGGTTATAAATACATTTAATTTTCTAGTGGATAAAAATATATTTTAGATTATTATCACGATGGATGTTTTCTAAATTTTATATTGTGTAGTGAAAAAAAAAATCAACACAAAACAAGAACGACACACACTCTTTACATTTAACGAGTCAATTCATCCACCTGTTGATATTGCACACAGCTGACCGCTTGTATCTCGTTTTTTTAAACGCATGCGCGTGTAGATTCAGTTGTTTTAGGTGCATGCGCTCTGATTGGATCGGTCGGTTTTAATGTTTATTGGTTCCTCTACGCCAATTTGATGCAGAAGTGCGACCAATGCTGAAATTGCCTCTAATTGTGCAGTACGAACTAAGCATTTCGTGATGGTTTCTTGTGGTTGGTTTAAAGGTCATCGCAGAACTACACATCAGTTTTGCTCTTGTATATCAGCGAACATGTTAATCCACTGATCCAAGATTTGTGAAAGGTTGCTGTGCTCAGTCTGTAGATAATATCTGGTCTAACCATCATCTGTGTTGTTCCAGGAGACATCTACGACGCCACCTTGGAGAAACTGAAGGTGCTTGGTCTAGACTCGGAGTGTTTGGGTGGAGGACGCATCAAACACGACCCTGGTGCCAAGAAACTACTCGTGTATGGCTACTCACAAGGTATGCTCCTCCCTCCTACTTAGATCTGTAAAATGCACAGGGTAAGTTGCACGGTTAATGTGCCTGACACTAACAAGACATGCCTGGATCCGAACGATTGCACTTATATGCTTAGTCTGCATATTACTGCGGATACATACTGATTTACTTCCTCTTGTTCTCATATTTATACTAACCCATGAATATTCTTAGGATAGAGGAGCTTATCATACAAAGTACCTATTTTATATGAAGAACCGTATCAGACAGCTACAAATGCTACCAAATAAACTTTCACATGTTCATACTTCAAATTCATGTGGAGATGTCATTGTTGATAGATATCATCAAAACCTATAAAATAACGCTAGTAATATAGTAAAATGTCACGGATTTTAGCTGCAAACAAATTGGGTTGTATTTTTTTTAATGCCCTTTTTATGACAGTGGGACTATAGCTTTGTTCCAAATTCACGCCCATAAAAGCATAAAAAGCAAATCTCAAGTTATCGTTGATACTAGCAATAGTTGTAAAATTATTTTAAAAACTTTTTAAAATGGGGATATTGATTTAATATTTTCGAAATTACATGATTAGTATAATCCCAAAAAATATAGGGTCATATTATCCAAGCAATATATTTGATGGGTGCCTTTTAACAACTATAAAAGTTACGTACTTGTTATTAAAATAATCAAGATCTTTGTGCTCTTTCTTTAACTTTCCAGTTTGAAAGTTTTTTTTATAAATTGGCAACCTTTCTTGTTAACAGCTTTTAAAACAGTTAGGAGAGGGTTTTTGTTTTCTTTGAAAGTTTGAAATAGGATCCCAAAATTTCAAGTTCAAAGGAAATTTAAGGGTTTAAAGTCAAAGCCAATTTTTCTAAAGGGCAGCTCTTGTACAATATTATCCTTGTGAACTTTCTTTTGTGTGGCTTGTAGAGCATTATTTTAAACTTTAAAAACCTTTTGTTGTAATTAATTCCTAAATGGTGTTAATTAGAGGGGTTTTCGTACCTGAGGAACACAAAAGGGATTTTTTTTAAACGAGTAATTTGATCTTGTGTCTAAATTTATAGTATTTGTATCATAAGATAACTGTTTTGAGTTTGTTTGAAATAAAATAGCCACAAAAGGATTCATTGAATTAAAATTCTTGACCGTGTTAAATATAATTTTCTGTGTATGTCTGGAAATATAACAGGGAATGTGGATAATTAAAATCCTAATGAACGTAGCCCGTAATTGAACCTAATTTAGACCTCCTGGTTTTGGATCTGAGCACGCTAGTTGAGTTTACTGGCAATAAGCCCTCTAATTCATACGAGGATAAACCTTTTTTGGGAATTTGTTAGTTTAGTTACCAGGTGGGGTATAAGTTCAGTATTCATATCTTGCGAAAGGAAGAGGGCTTAGGGTAATTTGGAATTCACTTTTTTAAGTGTGACCCCAAGTGTAGATTATCTGATTTGTAAGCTAAGTGCTTGAATTAATTTAGTTCTATAAAACCACTTAAATTGTAGTTCAGTTCGCAATAACTATTTTATTTTGTGTCTGAAATAAAATACTTCCTTACTCTTTTCTTAATTTTCCATTTACTAATATTTTTTTAGCACCACGTCTTACTACCCGTTTGGGTTATACGCTTATTTACTAATTACAGTATTGGGTTAGGGATTAAGAAGGATTAATTTAGAGCAAGTGCACCCGAATTTGCATGAAGGGAGAGTGTAAACCCATTTATAAAAACCAGCATGAAGTATAAAAATGTACTTATTTATTCATTTTTGAAACTTTTAATGGATTTTTTCATATTCACTGGATATCATCGTTGAGGGAATCCCATGGTTTCTGTTGGGAAACAGCGTGGTCATTCTCTCGTTTTAGTGTGGTCAACTCTCCTCAAATATAAGCCAAGTTTCCCAACGCTGGTTAGTCAAAGTTGCTCCTTCTTACTTCAGCAAACCACCTTCAGACATAACTGAGAGCGAGGAGATTTGGAAGAAGTTGACCGAGAGAGGTCTAAAATAAATATTCTCTGCATAAGACCTGCAGTTCCCTCATCAATGATATTGGGTTTAGTGGGACGACCATGTGTCCACATCTACTTGTAACTTTCATATAACTTTGGTTAAAAACACAATATACTTATTTTTATTTTGTTTTTCAAAGGGAACTTTTTTAACAAGCATATTATGTTATCATCGCACGAGTTACAAAATAACAACCTATAATAGGTATTTGGTAGGAAACTACTTTTAGAAAATACAACTTTTTTTTGTGTGTGACCAGAAATAATAAAGTAATATAGTATCATTAAAATGATTTCATAGGTATTGATACTATCTATCAAAAGTGACAGCTGCAAAAATCACCCTAGGCCTACTTGACTTATGAATACATAAATATCACTTTAGTAACTTTTATAATACCCGCATCTGTCGTAACTCTCGTGTTAGGGTAAAAGCAGATGAAAATGTTACCCCCTCCCCCTTTCCCCTCTTATTTCTACCCCGTTAAAGTGATAAATGTACGTGTATTTACCGAATGGTTGGTGGGGTGAAGGGGAGGGGGGATATCTAAAACTGTCAGTTCCTTCCTGTTGAACTAGAGCTATAGAACAGTTTTAACAACACATTGCACCCAACTCTAGTTCCTAGATATTTACCAAAAGCGTAGCAGGATGAACTCATATACAAAATAGTAACCATTTTCTTCGCTGCCATTAAGAATCGAACCAGGATTCCTGATACTTGTGGCCCACTATACTAATAGCGTATGCGTGGGAACGGGCTACTTATGACTATTGCGGAAATATTAGGGGCCTGATGCTTTCAACGGTCCGTAGATAAATTAACACATCATTTATTTTATGACGGATTCAATTCTAGAGTGAAAATAATTGATGGCATTGGTATGACGTATTCAATCAAAGCGGTGACACTTCAAGTGTTTGCTGTGTGATTCCACGTAGGCTGTTTTAGGTTGTCCTGTTAAATATATAGATCTACTTGTTGAGGGTTGTTAACGATGCTCGTGTCCGAAAAATAATAAGCCTGGTGGCCTTTTCCATGTTGCTAATACCGCCCGTTTGAATTAAACATGCCAATCTTATTTACTTATCTTTGTTTGTTTTTTTGACGAGAAAATCAGTTTAAAATATATACTAATAACATTAAATCTATTTATTTCCTGAACGCGTCTTAGTAACGGTCAAGGAGATCATAATTTTTTCACACTAATGAGGTAAGCATGAGGAAAGTGTATACTTTAAGAAATATACTCGTTTTTTCCTCAAAGTAAACAGTGGAATTTCATAGGAAAACACTGCCTTACTACATCTGCCCGGTATCTAATTTATCCGTCACCAAAAAAGATTAGACTTAGGCCCCTCTCTACGTGATCACTGGTGCAGGTATCTAAAATATATTATTATTATTAGCACCGCGTCTTACTACCCGTTCGGATTATACGCACTTACGCTAATGTGCAATGGTAGTGTGATTGTTTAACGTGGAATCCGAACCACGGTGGAGACCTGGCATTCCTCACATTCACAAGATGTCTTGTCAGAGGTGAAGGAAGGGTTTGGTAATCAGATAAAATATAATTTCCTTCACACCACGCGTTCCCTGCCTATCTATTTAAAAAAATTACTGGCTGAACTCAAAATTTAAACACTTAAAGTTGGATGACGAGTGCTGTAGACCTTTAGGTCACAAAAGTGACGCGTTTTTTTTTATCATACTAGAATAACAGAATTGGGTTTATGGCTACCGATAGTTTAGATTGCCTATAAGGATAAAGAGGAGGGCTTTTAATCATGATAACCAAACCAAATTTTGCCCATAGATAGGGGCTATATTGAAGGGGAAAACAAATCTCAAGTGTAAGTGGTCTGAATTGAAGTCTGGTCTATCAGGTGCAGTGGCGTACCCAGGGGGGAGCAGTGGTCACTGTGCCTTTTCCCCCAAACATAACAAATAATTTTTAATAACAGCTTAAACTTATGATCAACAGCAATAATATAGTACGCATAATATGTGTCAAGTATTTAGGCTAATTTCAAGAATATACTTAACCTACGTCTTGGTATTAAAAAGTTTTACCGTTATACATATTTAATGTGTACCTATAACTCCTAATTGGAAGAAAAACACATAAGTAAAATATATACTCGATAAGTTATTTAGATGCCCCTACCCACAAAATAAGCGTATGGGTGTGCCACTAATCAGGCGTGCCTGTACTTGTAAATTTGTGAACCAACGTTTATCCGGTGATTAAATAGAAATGTAACGCCATTATTTCCCTTCCTCCCCCCCTTCGTGAGACCACAGGGATAGTACCTCATTAAACCATCGTGACTCCTCCAGCCAACACGGTCGATGATTTACTCAAGTTCCCGCCATCAATCACCCCTTGCGGTCACGTGACTAGCAATAGTGCACGGGGTTAATCAACCCAGGAATATCGGGGACTAGTTGCTGGATTCAATCAATATTTAGAAAGGGATCGGTCCATCGCTAAGAAGGTTTGTATTCGATCTATCGTCACATTGGCCTTGAGGTTCTCTAAAATGCTTGAAAAGTTGATACGAACCAACCTCGTGGCGATTTAACCGAGATACAGGGTGTCCCAAATAAAACTTGTCCCAAACACACAGCATTTCAAAGCCTTTATTTGAAATGTGTTTCACCAGCCTCTACGCATAGCTATGCTCGCCGACTAGTAAACGTTTATTTATTGAAACTATGCATAAAAGCTGGAGGTGCACATTTCTAGCGCATACTTTGAAATACTCGGCATTTTGGGGCGGTTTTATTTGGGACACTCTCTACTAGATACATAGCTACGTTTAAACAAGAAAACGTACCAAAAATGCTGTTTTTATATGATATTTTACCTCTCAAAAGTGAAATTGGAATCAGTAGAAAAGTTATTTTCATTTTAAAATAAATATTCTTCAATTTTATTATATATTTTATAATGAAATAAGACAGTTGAAATGGTCTTAGTTACATTTTGATTAGGTAAAACACATAAACCCGCATCACGATGCTACGTTTTGTTCGAACTGTATTAAGATAGTTGCTATCCGTGGGGTAGCCCAGGCTCTTAAAACTTTCTTCAGCCAGACCTATAGTAACGGTTAGGGACACTGAGGTGTAAGTAATGTTCTCATTTTATCTCCATAGATATGATGGTGCGTTTCTTTAAACTTCACCTCACTTATTCCCTGTGTCATTAAATGAATGTGAGTTAAAGATAATCCTAGTGGACATTAAGACACGTTGCGCTATTTAAAAAAAATGTGAGGTGGCTATTCTTTGTTTCTTCTACTCCCAAAATCCCAAGGCCTTGTTGGTCATTGGCCCTAACAATAGGCTAGTTGAGGTAGACGTGACGTAGAAGTAATTCCAGAATCACCGTTAAAACAATTCAGACTGAAACAAGAAAACTAGGCCACCAAATAATATGCAAGCTACAATCGTCTGGGATGTGGCATTCCTCGAAAATAGTATGTGTGTCCCGTAGAAGTAAATAAATTGATAGAATCAAGAGACTTACAGAGGTTGTCGAGTGGTCTTTAGGGGATACTGATAGACTTTCGTTGAGTTTGTTCACATTGAAGGTGATGCCTTATAAGTTTTAATGTCGCTGAGCTCACAGATAGAAGATTCTAATGCCACTGAACTCACAGATAGGATTTATAATGACACTGAACTCACTGATAGGATTTATAATGCCACTGAACTCACAGATAGGAGTTATAATGCCACTGAACTCACAGATAGGGGTTCTAATGTCACTGAACTCACAGAAAGGGGGTTCTAATGTCATTTAACTCACAGATAGGGGTTCTAATGTCACCGAACTCACAGCTATGGGTTTTAATGTCACTAAACTCACAGAAAGGGGGTTCTAATGTCATTTAACTCACAGCTAGGGGTGCTAATGTCTTGGACTCACATATAGGAGGTTCTAATGTCACTGAACTCACAGATAGGGGTTCTAATGTCACTGAACTCACAGCTATGGGTTTTAATGTCACTAAACTCACAGAAAGGGGGTTCTAATGTCATTTAACTCACAGCTAGGGGTTCTAATGTCACTGAACTCACAGCTAGGGGTTCTAATGTCACTGAACTCACAGCTAGGGGTTCTAATGTCACTGAACTCACAGCTAAGGGCTCTAATGTCTTGAACTCACAGATAGAAGGCTCAACACTTTTTCACTTTTTGAAGATAATGTCAATCAGGTGAGCTCCACCGGACGTCAGGTAAACCTCATCATGTTGTCCATCACTTTCCTCAGCATAGATCGTCTAATTGTTCCCATCCCACCCTATATAATTAAATCACTAAAAAAAACTTTTTTGTGTATGACGTAATGTTTATGACAAACAAAGTAGTATTTGTCAATGGCACCAAGCCTTATACAACTTTTTTTATATTGAATTGTATTTTTACTTTAACTAAAATAATTGTACATTTTTAAAGATTCAAGGATTCAAAATCTGAAAAAAAATTGTTTCTATATTTGTATTCGAAAAATTTAGGATTCAACCCATCTCTACAAAAAACATAAATCGTAGAGTACAAAATACTCTAGCTTTTAAAGCTAAATAAAAGAATGCGCCCTGTCCTTATATAAAATACTACCCGTACAGCATATATGTAACAATGATTGCTACAGAATATATTTCACGGAGATTCTGCGAAGGAGAACTTTGTTTTGCGATCACTTTATGGGTTTTTGTTTAATATGCTCCGGCTTATGGTGTAAAAATAGTCGTGTTCGATAAAAAATTAAACAGCTCTGTAGTAATTTTAAATCGTTTATATTTCTCATCCACATGAATCAAAAATAAAGCATTAAGATACTGACAAAATAGATCGACTTTGACAATCAAACAATTTTGTTTATTTTTCTATATATTCCGGAAAAGTTGTTTTTGGTATACCGGACGCATGCTTCTATAAATCCTAGCCTATACCTGAAATCATTCCATCTGGATTGGCCTTAATTTCCAATGATGGAGAGGCCCAGTTTCAAATCCCTGTCGAGTGTTCTAGTTTTTTTTTATCTTTTTTTATGTGACTTATTATTGCGGTTTCCTCATTCCCTTTCCACGTTAAGTTGGGTGAATTTAATCTAAAATAGCCTCTTCATTTTTATTTCGTCAAAATATTAAGACCTAAATGTATGTATATTATGTATATTTATACTATTTCTTTGCATGATGAACATGAATTAATTAAGATAAAAATTTAAGGTATTTTGATTGAAACAGAAAAATAAAGCAGATTTGTTCAAAAATTCTTATGACAATTTTTTAAATTAAATATCACTTTTTTAAGCACCGCATCTTACTAATTCGTGTTATATGCTAATGCACTAACTACGCTAGTAGGTTAGGGATGAGGAAGGTTGAGTTTATAGGAAGTGTACCCACATGTGTGTGGAGAGATAGTGGGAAACCATTTAGGGCAACCCCCCACAGTACACCCGACTGGGGTCCAACCACGGTTTCCCCGTCATCGGGAGTTTAGTCTATTGAGAGAGTAGTGCCTTAAACCATGTGGCCACTGAAGTGGTAACCACTTATTTAAAGACAGTATTAAATGTATAAATAATGTATTTGTCAAACGCAATCACATGTAAAAATACAACGATCATTTAGACAATGTTTTACTTCATTAAAGGATTGGAAAATGTTCTCATTATTTAATTTAAATAGATATGTTTATAATGGAGACCTGCAATTTTGATATTAATACATAAATTTTACATCAAGCATTAAATATAAAAAAGATATATTTGAAAGTGTTTGTGCAATATTTATTATCCCATTTTGTATTTATTTTTTATTTTTGTTATTACGTTTAGCGCAGTGGTTACTAACGACTTAATTCAAAGGGTAGAGATAAGGAA
Organism: Timema poppense; assembly: GCA_902141375.1. Taxonomy (NCBI): domain Eukaryota; kingdom Metazoa; phylum Arthropoda; class Insecta; order Phasmatodea; family Timematidae; genus Timema; species Timema poppense. The sequence goes on from CABFOV010003527.1 coordinate 43,414, forward strand.
GATAATTTAGAAAAAGTGCAACCTCTTTAGTATAGAGAGGAGATGAGAGATCACAGTATTAAATCATATGCGGATTGCCACCCACGAGTCAGCCAGACAATATTCGAACCTCCACTTTCATGTCACCGGCATTTTAGCTTATTGCGATCTGGACGCCTTCTATTGCGTGACCACCAGTGCGGGCACTTTGACAAGTTTATTAAAATGCAAATTTAAATGATAAAATTACTGTTTGAAAGCTTTACCCCATAAAAAATTAGATGGTTGAAACAAATTTAGTGACGCTCTGCTTGAAACGTCCTTCGTCTTGTTTTTGTCGTCAACGTATTTTATCCGACGGGTGAAATGAACCGTCCCCATGTTTTGCGTCTTGGTTATGTTCATATTGGGTTAGAGGGCGTTCCCATGAATCTTGGTCTGTTCTTGAGTTAATAACCAATATTGGCGGTTGACTGATCGGGAGGGTCTTATCGAATATATTGTCTCAGGATGGAGATATCCATTGTCATAGAATTAAATATTGGTTCATGTCCAAAATATTAGTATTAGGAGGTGGTCGGATTCAATGCACACGTTTCGTGTTAATTTTGTTCTCGAGCTCTGATTCATGCTCGAAAAAATAAAATGGTAATTCTAACCAAACGGAGATCTTTATCACGAAATAGTTTTTCAAAAACCACAAAAGCGTCAAGCAATTTTAATTTACTTTACATCCGTTACTGTTTCCAGCCTGTGGCTTGGGCCAGTTTTTTTATTCAGGCCATATATTTTCCACTATCGGCTGGCCAGGCCTGTCGTAGCTTCATATACCTTATAATCAAGCTTAAGACTAGGACAGGCACAACATCCAGTCCCTGGACGTTGTTAATTCATCACTGTGAAAGGGTAAACCCAAATTTCATCAATGATCAATTTTTTTGGACATGCTGGGAATTGAACCTGGGACCCTTAGTTCATTAGACAGACACGCTACTGACTGAGTTAAGGTGCCTGATCAAGTCACTTTAAAACGAGTAGTAAAAACATTACTAGTAAGTTCAAGCGCAAATTGGGCAAAAATAGTCAATGGTTTCATAGATGCGTCTGAAGAGGGAGGGAGGGAGGCCTGAAGGGAGTTGAGGAGGGGAATCTTTTCGGGTAAGGTTTAATCCGGTACCCCCTACCCGAAAATGGGCTCCATAGAGCCAGTGGTTCCGGAAATGCGTCTGGACCGAAGAGGGGGCGGATTTGGTGATTGACTTCCGGTAGAAGTGGTTTTCGTAGTTTTGATAGCTGTTGCACATCTTCCAGTCAACTCATTTTGTAAGTAATAATTTGTCAATTTAGACCTATAAAATAAGTCGATATTGGGTTTGACAATAATATACACTTCGGTATTAAAGAGCTAAATAATAATAAACGTTAATCACGTTTATAAACACATTTTATTTTATTTGCTGTTCTTAAAATATATATATATATAATATTAGAAAGACTCAAAATCAAATACCAAACAAACCATATTCAAATTAATGGAAACTTCCTTCTGATTGGTTGAAATTACTGTACCTTTTGTATAGAAAGCGGGTGGAATAGGGGGGGTCAAAATAATTGTGTGTCCAAGTTGAATAAAAAAGTTTCTTTAGGAGGTAAGTTAGTTCAATGTTATACATAAAGTAATCTCAACAGTTCTTGGATATTTGACATGAGCAAAGCTACATTTGAGCAGAAACTTTTTAAATGATGGGTAAAAGGCTGGGTCAAATTGCGCGATGTCCGTGCCGTGGAAATATTCAAAAACTATTGAGATCACTATGTGTAGAAAATTAAAAACTGTCTACCTCAATGGTCTTGGGGTAAAGTGCACGCCTCATGACCTAATTTTCTTTAGTTCAAACCCAGTCGAGATCTACGGGTTTTTTCTTGAGTGATAAAAACCCATTGGACAACTTACTTTTGAGGGGAAGTAAAGCCGTCGGTCCTATGTCGACTGTGGGATGTAAAGGAACCCTGGAAAGAATGGAAAAATACATTTCCCGGCAAAAATGGTAGGGCCTTTTCGCACTCGATCATAGTAATTCACTGTGGAAGGCAACGGAGAACAACCACACTTCTTGAATTCCCCTAGTACATGGGATTTCTACCAGATGGTGCAGGCAGCATTAACCAGCCAAAGGGCTGAATGCATGCCCAACTACGGATGGATAGAAATCGCATCAAACCAAACTTTTGGTTGTTGACTTGGGAAGAATTAAAATTAAAATATATCTACTGATACATTTTTGTATTTATCTTGATCAAAAAAGTATTATTGTTATAAAAACTATAAGAATACTGACCTTAAGTTTTGATTCCTTCATTATCACCTTAATATTAAAATATGGTTGTATCCAAAGACTGCTACATTACTACTACATCGCACACGACATATCAAAACACGAGAATGAATCGGGGTCGTAAGTTAATATTGATGTTATATTTATTAAAACACGCGTTAACGCTTAATTTTTGGAGTATGAATCAATCTCAAAGGAGATGTGGGTTCACCCTTTAATAGTGATGAATAAACGTATGGTGACTGGATGCTGTGCCTGTCCTAATCTTAAGTTAGATTATAAGGTATATGAAGCTACGGCAGGCCTAGCCAGCCGGTAGTGGAAAATATATGGCTTTAACTCAAAGCTGGCTCAGGCCATAGGTAGACCTGACTGCCAATGACGGAGAGATCGAGTTTCTAATCTCAGTCGGGTCTGCTGAGGATAATTTTTCCAAAGTGGTTTTCCACTCTTTTTTTTTCCACGCAAATGTGGGTACATTTACTCTAAATATAACCTTCCTAATCCCTAAAACTATTAGCATAATCAGCACATAAGCGTGTAGTCCAAACGAGTAGTAGTAAGAAGCGGTGTTAAAAGGAATATTTCCAAAATTAAAATTCCTGTCACGAATAGATTTTTCAAATACATAAATAAATGTGTAAATAATTTAAACATGGAGAGAAATGGCAAGCCAAATTCTTAAAAGAAAAAAAAGGAGGTAAAATGGGACGTAGTTGACTTTCCCCTTTGTTGTTGTTAATTAAAATCGGTCACTGTAGGATGGACTTAAAGGATAATCTGGATTTAAGCCGTTATAAGAAGATTCCCTGTGTTTAGAACACGGGCACCATTTTACACTCTACGCAGGAGAAATACTCTAGTACGGTCTGTTTTGTTGGAAGCAAAAAATTAGTCAAACTAAATTAATACCAGATAAAAAGTGTAGTGAAATTAAATCGCGTTCTTTAATTATGTTAAAAATCTATCAAACTCGCTTTAATTTTTCACATTTAATTGAATCAAATTAAAAACCTTTCAGAGAGGGTCCATTTTTTTCATAGACTACTTGATAGAAATTGCAAAAAAAAAAAGGTAAAAAATATGGGGTTACCGGTACTACTACTGTTTTACGTGTTATATTTATAACTGGAGACCTGGCTGTCTAGGAGTGAGGTGTTGGACCTCTATGATGGGGGTCTGGGATTCAATCCTCGGTCCCGGCACAGATTTATTTGATCGCCAAACCCTTCCTTCACCTCTGACAAGACGTGTATTAATCACAACTTGTGAATGTGAGGAATGTCAGGCCTCCACCGTGGTTCGGATCCTACGTTAAACTGTAAGTTCTTAATTTCATCTCACAATCACCCTACCATTACACATTAGATTAAGTGTGTATAAACCAAACGGGTAGTAAGACACGGTGCTAATAATATTATTTTTTGTAACAAAATGGTATTAAGCTGTATTTATTTTTACTTAAAATGTTGGAAATATGTATTTATTAATGCGTCCTCAGTACTTTAAACATTTCCATGCGGGCCTTATGATCAAACTAGTTTTACACGCCTCACCTCGAGGCAGTAAAGTTTGTAGAATAATCTTCCCATGTGTCAAGGACTTAATATTCCTGACATTTTAACGGGGTCCTAACGATCGGTTACAAAGGCCACGCGGGAAACGAAGGACGATGGTAAATGGCGGGTATTAACCCAGGTCAAGGATAAAACTAGACAGGATGGTTTGATTTTACAAGTAATGCGTTTTAGTGTATGGTAATGGTCATTATCGACTTATCTTAACAATTATTGTAAAAAAAACAACATAGCAGACCCCAAACCTTTGAGAGCGTGCGTCACATGCCAATCAACTCTGTGATACAGTCCGCTAAATTTACACGAACACTATTGCTAAACATTAATGGAGATAAAGAGTTAATAGAAGTTCCTAACACTGAATATTGTTGAAATATTAAATGATATTTGGATAAAAACTGTGTTGAAAAGGCCGTTTTTACCATTTTAGAATGGCTTCACAGAGAGCATTGTGCATAAATCTTTATGCTGTCATAATAGAGATAAACTGTAGTTATTAACAAGAAACTTTGTCGCTTTGACCCCCATTGTCATCGCGGAAAATGTCGAGTAATTATTAAAATACGAATGCACTGCACACGTTTCTGACATATCATAGGTCTTTTCTTTTCTCTTTTATTCCCATAGCTCGTGCGAGCCGTGAGCCGAGTTGGGCTTGCTTTGCTTCTTAATTCATCACTTAGTATAAAATAATTATCATATTCTCAACATTGAAAAATGACACCTGGACACGGGAATCGAACTCGGGACCTTTGGCTTAGCACGCCAATGCTCTAACCACTGAGCTATCCAAGAATCGTCCCGTGTCCAGGGTCATCCTTCACTCATATTTTAAGGCAGAGCTCAGTGGTTAGAGCATTGGCGCACTAAGCCAAAGGTCCCTGGTTCGATTCTCGTGTCCACGTGTCATTTTTCAATTTTCAGAATATGATATCTAGATGGAGTAATCCTCACTAAAAGCATAATATTAGCATTGGCTATTTGATTAATTATCTTAATGTCAGAAGTATTTAATTGCAAACCTGGAGTTGACTGAACTTTGTACACTAAGGTCAGTAAGCAGACAAATCTATTTGTTTTATTACGTAAAAGAAAAACTTTTTTCTCTTCATTTAAAAGGTTTATCATCTGCTCATGAGAGATATTCAACAACTTTTACTATCGCCATGTGAAAAAACATAAACTCTATGTTTCTACTGGATAAATATTTTATTTATTTTGGCAAAAAAAATTGCTATAAAAATGGGGGGAAAACCCTTACCTTTTCTCCCATCCCCTACACTCCCACCCTAAATGGTGGCTTGTGGACTACAAAGTAGTTGAAAGAATTGGATTGGGTTAGGGCGGGTGTCACCCAAAGTCTATAGCATACCTACATAAACATATCGGTGTTGGGGTATCAATGGCATATGGCGGGGGGTGTCTAAAGGTCGTTGAAAAATATTTAACTAACCTTAAAATTATTTTAATCTTCTAATTGATGAGATACCGAAAATAAACTTCAAACAAATAATGTCACTTTGAGATTTTTTTTTTAAATACCAAAGGAATAAAATGTATTCGTTAAAGCTTTGATTATAATATTGAAGTATTAACAGATCTGGCCTACAACATACCCGATGTGAGTGATAAATTCGACCACCAAGCGCTGTTGTCGATATGTGATTGTGAGAGGAGAACTATGCTTTATTGTAACTCATTTTAAAGGATTTTTCTGGTGTAAACTTCCATAAGAGAAATTAAACTGAAGTGTAAGTTTTAAAACTTAGAATAACTTATTTTGGTTTAATTAATTCCATTTAAATTGATGTAATGTTTTTATTTTAAAAAATGAAAATTTCCTAAAAAAAAAATTTATAAAATTTTTCAATTTCAAATCTCTATTACTACCTTATTATCTGTCGCCTCAAAAATAAACAAACTGTCACATGTTGACTTCACATTTGTGCAAGAACAAACGCGGTACATATGCAAATGTTTGCGGCACAATCCGATACAAACAAGGTACAAACTATTTCAAACATAAAAAATGTCAATTTTTAAAAGTGGGAGGAGGGGGGGATACCGTGGAGTTTGTACCACCCCAATGTAAACATATAATTTGTGGGCCTATCAAAACGGTGCAAACGAAATTTTTTTGCAGGGCAATCCGGTACAAATGACGATCAAACGATTGTAAGATAAAAATACATTTTTTAAAGTGGGGGTGGGGTTGAACCTCGCAGACGTAAAAAAATAAAGTTTAACCTTGATCTTCCCCTCATCGGCAAAACAGGCTAAATGAGTTTGACATCCTAAACACGTGTCCATCGGCGTGAATTATTAAAACTAAATCTAGATTAATATAAGGTATGTATCGTATGTATCATCGTGTTTTTAGCACCACGTCTTACTACCCATTAGGATGATATGCCTATATACTAATTACACTTATGTTTTAGGTATTAGAAAGGATTAATTTAGAGAAAGCGCACCTGCGTTTCTGTAGAGGGAGAGCGGAAAACCTTTGAATAAAAACCACCCTCAGTGCACCCAACCGAGATCGAACCCTGATATCCCCATCTTCAGCAGTCTAGTCTATTGCAAGAGTGACGTCTTAAACCATGTGGCCACTGAAGTGGATATCATCCTGCTCCTTTTTAGGAGGATATTATATAGATAAGGATAGCACTGGATACCGTATTTCCGGTCTCAACCCTATGACCTTTGATCTTGTACATATGTGCTTTATTCGTGGTTCTCTAGAGGTTAAATGTCACATTTTGTTTGAACTGCTGCTCTGTTTATAGAGTACTCTTGGCTTTCCAGTCCCTCTAACCTTTGCGTGAGAAAAATACCTATATGCAAACTTTACCATCGCCTTCCCCGGATTGAATCAGCACCGCTAGGAAACTAATGTAGGTATACTTTGATGTTCTTATAAATGGACAATTTGAAGCAATTTTTTTATAATATACTTAAACATATTTTTTGCAGTCGACATTGATAACATTTTACTATGTATTTTATAAGTCTTGATAATATCTGTCAAAAAGTGGCATATGCAGATCACATGTATTGACGTATGAATACGTTAAATTGGATCTAGTAACTCTTTCTAGATGTCAGTAACAGATAAGAATATAGTTCTGGTGTTAACATTTCCAAACCTATTCTCCTCACCAAACGCTGGTTGTCTCGTGAACATTCCAGATCATATTCTTTTATATTGAAAAATTGCACCTGGACACGGGAATCCAACCCGGTACCTTTGGCTTAGTACGCTAATGCTTTAACCACTGGGCTATACAGGAGTCGTCCCGTGCTCAGGGTTATTCTTCACTCATATTTTAAGGCAGAGTCTGTGACGGACGTGCGGAAATCGTCGGCTACATATGAGTGATTGGTTAATATCACGAGCCATCAGCTAACGCATCCACCTTTGAGTCGACGGGGCTCCTGAATAGCTCAGTGGCTAGAGCATTGGCGTACTAAACAAAAGGCGCAAGGTTTGACTCCCGTGAATAGGTGTCATTTTAAAAATTTAAAAGAAAATCATATTTAGATGCTGATATTACCATAATCAATTAATATAATGGCTTAGCTATTTAATCCATCATTCCAGATCATGTTTAACTGCTACCATTGTCTTCATCCCCATTCACCCTATATCTGGACCTTTGTTACTGCCATCAAAACATGGTGACCTGCCTGACTACCCTCTAAATATAACTACTACTAATTTGAGGTATTACAGGTATTCTTTTTTTAACCGACTTATTTACCAATCGTTCTCTTTCAAATTAACTATTTGTATTATATTTGACCCGCCTCGGTGGCGTAGTTGGCTAACGCGCTAGTCGTGTTGAGCTCGACTGCTGAGGACGGGGAGATCGAGGTTCGAATCGGGTGAACTGGGGGTGGTTTTTCCTAAATGGTTTTCCACTCTCCCTCCACGCAAATGCGGGTTCACTTCCTCTAATTAAACCTTCCTAATTCCTAATCCATTAGCGTAATTAGTACTTAAAGCGTATAACCCGAACGGGTAGTAAGATGCGGTGCTAAATAATAATAATAAATGTATTATATTTGGAAGAAGGTATAGGAAAGGTGGATAGAAACATAAAAAAGGTAGACAAACACAATATGGCCTTTATAATGAAAATAAGAACACAGTTCACACTTTACACTGCTGCCAATGGACAAAGAGGTAATGGTTGCCTCTTAAAGAAAATTGATCGTCACCGCCCAATCCCCCGACCTAGGTTTCATTCTAACGGAAATCAACTATTTGGAATTTCATTTGTCTGCCTGGATGTTTGTTCCGCCATACCAGTCAAATGCGTGTACCAATTTTAACAAAATTTGACAAGGACATTCTTTGAAATTTGAATCTTTACTTGACATCATCGCTTCTTGGCTACTATCGGTAAACAGCGTTGTAATTCTCTTGTTTTCGTGTGATCAATCATCCCATAAATATATGACAAGTTTCGCAACGCTGGTTAGTCGATGTTGCCAGTGGCTCTTTACCCAAGCACACCACCTTCAGATATAACTGAGAACGAGGAGATTTGGAAACAAAGAAAGAGAGCGAAGATAGCTTTTCTTCATAGGACCTATGGTTCGTGATATTCACTAGGCCAGACAACATATTTACATGGTTTTTCGATCTGGTTATCCATTTCAAGATGGTGGCCACTCACTGTCCACGATAACTGCCAAATGCGTAGATCAATTTCAATGAAATTTGGCAAGGATAGGACCAACTCTTTAAACCTAGGTCGAACGATGTATGAACTGTACATAGAATTTGGTTTCACATCTAAACATGGTGGCGGTTTAATAGCTTCTATAAAGCGTTTTGAATTTATAACTCTACGCAATTGATCGAATACCTAGGTCCTAGGACATTTTTTAAAAATTTAAACATATATTGCGGAACTGATATCTTAAACCATTTGAACAATGTTTTTTTCTATGAATACAATGTAATATTAAATATAGTATTAATTTGTTTTCTAACATGATCAACAAGGGAAAATATCTACTTCAAATCCAAGGAATAAATTTTACGATGCACCGCACAGACTTTCTCTCTCTCTCTTTTATCTTGAAATAGAGACAATAATATTACTAAAAACTTGTAAGATTTGAAAAATTAAATTATAGAAACTGTTTCAGAAACACTCCGCCAGAGAGCATAAATGAAATAACATACATTGTTACAGAAGCATTGATAAAATAGGAACATCTCTGTCCACTAAAGAGCATAAAAATAAATTTCACATTTCAAAGACCTCCATATATATATATATACACCTCTAAAATGTTTCCTTCTTCATCCCTACTCCATTAGAGTAAATATCATAAGTGGTTGTAACCTGAACAGGTAACCGGCCCGTTGTGTGGCGGCCAGTATACCTGGCTACGAGCTTAAGAGTCTCAGATTCGATTCCTGGTTGGTACCTTGGGTATTTTTCCCAAAAGGGGGAATTACCACAACGGTCACCAGGGTTTGGTTAGTTAGTCTTAAGTTAGATTTAAGTGTTTCCTCTGGTTCCACACCTTCATACTATCACCATTATCTCATCTCATCGAGACATGGAAAGAGCCTCCACGGAAAAGATGTACGATTAGTACATCCGGGCGTTCCCTGAGCAACTATACATTTATATTGGCAAATATTTTCACAAACTGGACTACGAAGTATGTAGCCCAGACTCGCAATATTATTATTACCTGAACAGGTAGTAAGACGCGGTAGTAAAACAAAATTAGCCAAGCCCTTGGTCCTACCAATTGAGAGCCCAGGATTATAACGCTGAGCTAACTCTACCAGTTTAATTTATGTTTATATATTTATATTTAGCACCGCGTCTTACTACCCGTTCGGGTTATACGCTTTAAGTACTAATTACTCTAATGGATTAGGAATTGAGGAGGTTTAATTAGAGGAAGTGAACCCGCATTTGCGTGGAGGGAGAGTGGAAAACCATTTAGGAAAAACCACCCCCAGTTCACCCGACCGAGATTCGAACCTTGATCTCCCCGTCCTCAGCGGTCGAGCTCAACACGACAAGCGCGTTAGCCAACCACACCACCGAGGCGGGTTTTAATTTATGTTCTCATTACAGTTTTCAAAGGGTCGTCTTCTCTACCGTGGTTGCTTTTGTCCTCGTTCAGTAGCGTTTAAGTAAATAAGTAAACGAAGACCAGTGGCGTGGAAAGTAATGTTTTATTTCACTTGTTGTTCCACCGTTGTCGACAATTGAGGGCGTGTTTGACTTTGTTGCTTGCCCAATTAAATCGGTTGGAAAACATCATCCGTCGATGCTTATGGCGGGGTCGTGTTAACGCGGTTTGATGTGGTTTGGTTCTAGAGGGGGAATGTTTATTCATCAGATTTACTCATATTTCCGATTTGATGCTTATTATAAAGCAATTACGCTTGATACTTTACTGAAACATGTCATTACTTTCTCGTAGCTCCTCGTATAGAGTGAGTATTGTGATAGTCAAAATAATGAATTTGAGATTTTTAAGGATGTTGAAGTTTCATGACTAGCTGACTATCCGTCTGTATGTATATTGACCTAGAGCCGAAACTATTTTAAGATGTTGAGGAGGGTGCTGTAGACATACGCATGTTGTTAATCAATAATTTTTTTTCGAACGTGCCGTTTTACTTAAACAAACAAATATACATAATTTGGAATTAAACACTTTAAGCTAGGTTTGGTATTTTTTACAGAGCTACAGATTTGATATTTTAGATTTCATGGGCGCGTTTAGATGATAAATCGTCAACTATTTTTAAATAACATAGATCTTATGGAACTTCTTTATACATGGAGTGTGGAGTTTTATCGCTAGATGTCTCTGATTACATCTCCAACAAACTTAAAAGCGGGTGGGTTGGGAAAGAGGGCAAATGAGACCTTTTGTGGATAAAAGAAAAAGAATAAATCATTCTTCTCTCAACAGTGGGGTGGTGGGGTGGTGGAGTTGGTGGCAACTGATATAGATAGCAAAACCGCAATTTATAAAACTTTACTAAGCATTAAAATAGCGACTAAATTTAAATGTATGTATTTATACGAAAAAATACGTGCTCTGAGGATGCCACATTTTATAAATGCCGTCAATGTTGATCGATGGAAGCTAAATATCATTACCTTTTCTCATTATTAGCTAGCTTACAGACATTTTTTAAAATTCACTAAAAGGTTCTTTGAATAGTAGATAGCATCGAGGGTCGGTGCGCACAATGTTGCACTTTTACCTTTTCATAGCCAAGTCTAAAAATTGCAATCTTTCTTTCAATGAAATAACCACACAGCTCATTTGTTCACAATTATTTTGTATAGTCGAACCAGAGAGAAAGGTTCGTAAGTTGCTTTCTGTTGTTATTTGTTAGTCTTCGATTGCAATTTGAAACGAATATAACACATAATTGTTTTAGTGTAGTTGTGTTAGGTAAATTATTCACATTATAGTGTTTTAAATAGTATAACATTTTCATCAAGTTTTTGTCACTGAGTCTCACTACCCATTCGGGCTATACGTATCTGAACTCGTGTGTGTTAAGCATAAGGAAGCGATACTTGAGATAAAGTTCACCCTCATTTGCATGGAGGGTGAGTGGAAAGCCACTTGTAAAAACAACCCCCTCAGCACGCCCTATTGTGATTCAAACTCCGATTTACCTCTTGCCGGCAATCCAACCTATTGTGAGAGTGACACATTGGACCATCCGATCACTGAAGCTGATTTCATGGTTGTTAAGTGTGATATTACCCATACCGGTGAGCACGTGGACTAAATATCACTTTCATGTAGTCTTGTTTACTGATCACGGGAAGGCCAAAGTTTAAATAATGGTGGAGTGTACTGAGAGTGGTTCTTTATAAATAGGTTTCCACTCTCCTTCCACACAATTACGAATACCTTTCCTCTGAACTCGACCTTATTCATCCCTGACACATTAGCGTAATTAAAATGCAAATAGGCCGGATGGGTAGTCAGATGCGGAACAAAATAAAAGTGTATTAATTATAATTCACCCACCCCTCCCTCTACTTATTCTGGATACAGCGCTGTATTTTTATTTTCTAGCACCGCGTATTACTACCCGTTTGGGTTTTACGCCAACAGCGCTGTACATTTTGGCAAAAAAAAACTGGCCCCTTTATTATATTTTAGTCCTGATTCAACTGGCTACTGGTCACTTGGTTCAGTAATCGACCCCAAGTTAACACATTTTCACTTTTGAAAAGTGTATTGTATTGTCACACAATAAACTAAAGAGAGAGAGAAAAGTTCGAGGTTGGGTGAGTTTGAATTGTAACGTTATTTGCCACCCTACCATGTATTTCCTTATATTTTTCTAATTTATAAATATGTTATAATTTGTTTTAGTTTTAAATGCTGTACTTCAAAGTTCAGCCGCAGGTTAACGCGCAATAAAAATACAAGTTTGTTTTCCAAATATGTTTACACAACGAAAGGTAACATCGAGATAATTAAAATTATATATGTATATTGAGCACCACTCCTAGTCACTAGAAGAAATTAATAAATACCTTTAGCTCGGCTAACTCAGACAGTGGCACGATGACCCTTAACACTCGATACTACTGGGGGGGCTTGGGACCGTTTTTTTCTGGATAATGCAATGTTAATAATATTTACACTACCTTACCTACAACAATGGTATACTGTAAATCTCTACAAGATTTGAAGGAACACTTAAAATAAAACATGAACAATTGATATAAAAAATGGATCACGGAATGAAATGTACTAATTTTAAACTTTTTTTTTAATTATTGAAATTTGTATGTGTTATTATTATTATTATTATTATTATCATCATCATCATTGTCATTATTGTTTCCTTTCTACCACATCCCAATCCTACCTATGGAATTCCAAGTAAATACAATTTTAATCTGACTAAATAAAAATAAAATATATTGTATTACATCTATTCTTAAACAAAATTAATTAATTAAAATAATAATCTCCAAACATGGTTAAATTTAGGCGTTTATAATATCAGAGTAAAAGAAAAAAATATATAGGCTAAGCATATATGATATTGGAGTTTTGAGTAAAAACAGGAGAGAAAAAATAGTATTGTCGAAAAAAAATCAATGACATTAATATTTTGACATAAAATTAAATATTAATTAATGCTTTGTATTTAATAAAGTGTCTGAATATATTTAGTCTTTTCTGAAAGTTTTACATTAATCAGGCCTCCACCGTGGTTCGGATTCCACGTTAAACTGTAGGTCCTTCATTTCATCTCACAATCACCCTACCATTACACATTAGCGTAAGTGCGTATAATCCGAACGGGTAGTAAGACGCGGTGCTAATAATAATAATAATAATAATATTTACATTAATCTTGGATTCTTGATGATAAAAAAGAGAGTGAGAAAATATTTATAGATAAAGATTTGGTTGGATCTCACTAAAGGAATATGTTGTGTTGAAACAACAAAAATGTAAATTTGTTTCCTCTTCTTAATTGTAAACAATCCACAGTTTTAGGATATTAATAGGCTCTAGTTCTTACCTAGACACTCAGCTTTCTATTGATATATTAATATCCCACTTTTAAACTAAGTTCCACTTTTAAAATAAATGTGTTAAGTACCCACACATATTTGTTTCCATACTTTAAGGACGTCGAAGAAGAAGACCCTAATCTTCTTCAAAAGTGTTCTATGATTCCAATTTAAAAACTTTCTATTTTTATTTTATTTTTTCTGAGCCCAAAGAGAAAACTTATACTTTAAAACAAAAGATAAAATGTTGGCTATGAATTAGGGATGAATATAAAATAAAATGCAAATTTAATATAAAGATTGAAATATTTGTCAATAAATATGAACAATGTTTCTTAAAAGAATTAAAATGTTTATTTCCATCCGTCAAAATTGAAATGCACGCTAGTTTGGAGGTATTTATCAGAGTTTTTTTCTTTTCTTGCTTCTGTTATAATCACGAGACACGCCACTCACTTGTTTAACAGATCTGCGCATGCCTTGAAATAAACGGCCGACATTGAAAATAAATAAAGAAACGTCAACAGACTTCTTAGAAGGATAAATATGTTTAATAAAAATGTAAGTGTTCTTCCTTAGGTCAAAATGCATTATTTTTATTATTTTAAACAGTGTTAGACGTTCCGACTTCCGTTTTATTTAGAATGGACAAAAATAATATTATCTTGTCACGCCGGCAACACAGCGCGTTAAGCTGCGGTCGAACTTTGAAGTACAGTATTTAAAACAAAAATAAATTGTAACATATTTATAAATTATAAAAGATTAAGGAAATACATGATAGGGTGACAAATAACGTTAAATAATGACTAAGGACTACTCATCCCTACCCCTTTCCGTCCTACTACAAAACTGCCTCACTGAAAGAGAGATAAAGCCTATCAACAGGTTTCAGTAAGATAGCGGAGTAAAAATAAAATCTTGCTGTGAAGAGTGACATAAATCCTCAGTGGCGGCTCGTGTGTAGGCACTGTGGAACTGCGGCACCCCCTATTTCCACTTGATATTATCGATACCATTTAATATAATGAGTTCTTTTTTCTTTAATTCTTTCTTTATTTTTGTAGTACAATATATATTCCTTAAGCTTAGTGTCAGTACTTCAGTAGCCATCCCCTAGTTTATGAAAAAGATACAAAAATCTTTGTAAGGAACTGTGTACTTCACAGTACCAGTGACGTGGTGTTTGACTTTTGTGCGCATGCGCACATAGGAGGGAGTGGGGAGGAAGGCGGAACTGCCAGGTAGAGAGAGCACTGCTGCTCTCGCAGTGCCGGCTCTGGCGTGATGGTGGAAGGAAGTTTTTTTTTTTCAGCGTGTGTTGTGCTTAAAAACTGTGTACCATATTCTTGAATGTGATAAAGTGTAGAAGAGTGTAGAATTAGATTGTTATTCTGCTTCCAGATATTTTATTTGATTCATTTTTTTTCGGTTATTCTATTTAAGGTGCGGCCGAAGGTAGCCAAAGTATTTTGCACTTTTTATAGAATGTAAATTTGTTGGCAAAAATAAATCAAATATTTCTCCAGTAGCAACGTAGAGTTTAGTTTTCTGCACATGCTAATATCAACAGATCTTGAATATCGGTCAAGGGTGTCCTGGAATTTTGTCAGAACTTTCTCTTTTTATTTAAAAAGTTTTGACAAAATTCCAGGACATCCTTGATAGATATTCAATATCTGTTGATATTAGTATGTGCAGAAAACTAAACTCTACGTTGCTACTGGAGAAATATTTTATTTATTTTGGACAAAATAATGTAATGTTATAAGAACTGTAAACTTACTCACGCTTCCTTCTGCCGCACCTTAAAAGAAATACTAAATGCGCTTGCAGTACTTTCAATGGATAAAAATTTCCTCAATTGTCATCCAGAGATCAAGGGGAAAATTAATGAACTTTTTGTGAAAATTAAAACAAGAAGAAGGGATTTCATTTTTAAATGAATAGATCAAGATTTAACTGTAACAATTTAAGTTAAAGTAAGTAAAAAAGTTTGAAAGTTCCTGAATAAATTTTCATTTTATACAGGTTTTTTTCCTTTTACACAATTTTAAAACAAAGGCTAAAAATTTTCTGGAGCAGCACCCCCACTAATTTTAGCTACGAGCTGCCAGTGTAAGTCCTACGTCCTTGAGTGAACTCCTTTTGAGGTCTCTAAAGTCGAACACAGGGGTCACTCGGTTTAAAAAATTATTGGGGGAAACTCGTTAAAGATAAAACTAATACAGTTGTCAATATAAAGTGAATCAGCCATGGGACGATTATTCTGAGCACTGCAACACCCTTAACCGATCTGGATAAAACTGATTAGGGTTTTTGCAAGGTTCCCCAGAGGGGTTTTTGGAATTAAATACCCTAGGGTAGTGCAAAAAAAATGAGTAACTTGAAATCCGCTATAACGAAATTGATTAAATTTAGTATATGGCGATTATAATTTTCCCATGAAAATGACTTTGACAGTTCTTTACAGAAGCAGAAATTTCCAATTTTATCATCTCCTCGACTATTTTAAATACGAAATAACTTATCATTGTAAATAATAATACTTAGCACCACGCGTTACTACCCGTTCGGGAGCTTGGAAGACATCGATCACATTTAGAGGTTACATCTTACAAGCCAACACTGAGATATTTTTAATGCACTTAGTTTGTATGTAGTCGTGAGGATATTGCCATCGCGGCTTTGCATACTGGTGTCGAGCACATTCAACCAAGAAAAGATATTGGACAACTTTACCAGCTTTGTAAACCATTCATTCTCATCTTGATACATTGGATTACCGTCTTGTTCCGAAAATGCTCTTGACTCGTTCTTCAGTTCCAAAACCTGTGGTTTTATTGATTTTTGTTTGATTTTTTCCTCAGTACAATTTTAGTACTATATGTAGGTATTTTGGTGAAGGTTATTTGTGATACCCTTTTTATTTTTTGCATTGCACAGTAAATTACCATCCCTCCTAAGGTCTGAAAAAGAGTTGTATCTGTGTATATTGTTCCCTATAAAAAAATATGGCAAGATTTCTTCGACACTTTTAGTGAGGTGAGTTGGGTTTTTTCATAACTGAACACACCCAGTAGTCTCGAGAAAAATGAGTCGATGTGACACCATCGGTGCTAGACGAGGGAATAGGAAGATCGTATTATCTTAAGTCAAATGCTTAAGATTGGCACCCACGACCATATGCAAGAAGTTGTAGGTCAATTTTAATAATATTTATATCATATTATTTATCACAGCGCATGCGTTAAGTGAGAGTGGTAAACCATTTAGGATTTAAGCTTTGGTCTCCAAAAACATGACTGCTGATGACGGGGAAATAGAGGTTCAGATCCATGTCGGGTGAACTGAGGTGTTTTTTTCCTGAATTGTTTTACATTCTTCTTCTACACTAACATGGGTTCACGTCCTTTAAAATCAACCTACTCACCCCTAACATGTTTTTACGAACATACTTAAATTTTAATAAGGAGATGTTTACACGTGATAAATTATTCAGTGTTAGTAAAAATAAAATTTAGTCAATGCTTAGTGAGTTATATTGTTAATCAAGTATTGAAAAAACATGAGTACATAAAGATAACATTCGAAAGTTATAGAACATACAAATAGGTCAAAAAACCTTTGTTCGTTACAAATAAACACATTAAAATGTAATCAATTATAATTTTTTTTAATAAGTTTGAAAGTTTAGCTTGTAATAATTTTTTTTATAAACCATGATATGAATTGTTGCTTAATTTTGATTGTTTAGTCACTTGAGAAACAATAATATAGCTTTTAGTTATTATAAAAGGTTAGTAAAGATAAATAAAATTGATTTAAGAGGTGATGATGGTGGTTACTACCACATTAGCTTAATTAGTACGTATATGCGTATAGCCCAGACGGATAGTGAAACACGGTGAACCAAAACAAATGTATCTAGTGTATTCTCGTGCTTCTTCTCTCACTTGCCCACTTTTGATAAATCCTTCACACGTCGCCTAACCCAACCTCACCCAACCTCTTTTAAACATTTAGGAGCGCCTTAAAACCCACTTCAATGCTTCTTAAAATATCGCATTCTTGACAGGAAGAAAAAGTATCATCTAAATAAAAAAGTAATTTAAATGCAGACATATAAAGAATTATAAGTTAGATTAAATTTTTCATACATTTTATCTCTTATTTTAATAGGCCTACACTATTTATTCTTTCAAAACAAAACTATTTTGGTAGCATTACACAATTAGATAAATTAAATGTATAAGATGTAGTACCAAACAAATATATTTGTATTATATTCTCCGTAATATCACTCAATCTAGAGATTGTTTTGGTTTAACATCACTTATGATATTTACCCACTTTAATTATCTGTTTGTATTATGATACTTTTTCCGGAATTTATGTTCCTTTCAAATTGTTTTCTTTACTTTCAAAACATCTCGTATACTATATAAGTACTTTGTACCCTCGCTTTTGTCTGGTCATTCATTATTTCAGAGTTTCAGCACTCATCCGTTTCCCTAGCAGATAAGCGTACCTTGCCCAGGAAACGGGAAGCTCTGTAAGTTTTAGTTTCATTTCAATGAGCGAGTATTCACACAATGTCATTTTGGAGGTATAACACGATATTGTTTATAAATTGGTCGATACTAAATGCAGATTGTTCGAACTTATGTTTCAGCGAAAGAGTGTTAGTTTTTGTAAGGTATATTATAAATTAATAAAATTATAATAATTGTAGTTAAATCTAACGGAACTCAGAGTTATTATTAGAATGATTGATTGACGAAGAACTCAAGTAACATTCTTAAGAGGAGTAGAAGGGCGTTCTTTCATCAAAACTCAAAAGGAAAGACGTAACTAATAAATTGCTAGCTTGATTCATTCATCTAACCTCCAACATGGCCATTCTCTCACAATGTTGTTTAGGAAATAGTACTACATGTCATCCAAGTCTCACCTCCAACATGGTCATTTTCTCACAATATTGTTTAGGAAATAGTACTCCATATCATCCAAGTCTCACCTCCAACATAGTTGCTCTCTCTCTCTCTCTCTCTCTCTCTCTCTCAAGAATGGTCAGGAAATAGTAATCTGTGTCATTTAAGTCTCACCTCCAAAATGGTTGCTCTCTCTCCCTCAAGAAAGGTCAGGAAATAGTACGATGTGTCATCTAAGTCTCGCCTCCAACATGGTTGCTCTCTATCTCAAAAATGGTCAGGAAATTATACTCCATATCATTCAAGTCTCACCTTCAGCATAGTCGCTTTCTCGCAAGAATGATCATAAAGTAATACATACTAGTCTCACCTCCAACATGTCTACACTTTCGCAAGAATACTCAGGAAGTAATAAATACTCTGTACAATTTAGAGCTTTCTAGTTTTATCAGAGCGTTGGACGAATGTTGGGATTATCTCGAACATTACTAACTCCTCGAGCTATATTAAAACCTTCAGCAATTCTGTCAAAATTTAGGACAGTCATATCACTCCGTTGACATGCCATAGGAAATCTGGGGCTTTTCATAAGGGAGCTTATTTTTTGAAAAGAAAAAAATATATATTTTTTCCGTTATAAAGTTAAGAAAAAAATCTTAGTCATAATTAATGTAAATTAAAACAAACATTGCTCTGATTTCTTTATTAATATCTTAATTTCTAATGCCTGTATTGTATGTTATCGACGTAAGTCATCCGGTATGAGAAAAAAGGATTATATGGGCAAACATGTTAAAATCTGCAGCAGTATTCACCTCGATCGAGAATAATAAACCGGTTGGACATAATCGAATCCCTGTCTTATTCGTCAGAGCTAATCGTGCTCGTATTAGCGTGTAAATGGAGTTGGGAAACCACAACAATATACACGGTCGAGATGCGAACCTAGCCCTCCCAGTCCATGGTCGATACAGTATATGATGAGATTGACACCTTAAACCATGTGAGCACCGTTCTGGGTGTGTTATAGTTGACGGTGTTGTATTCAATAACTAGACAACTTATTTCTATAGACTCGTAACGCACTTGATGGCAGTTGAATCACCTTTATTTTGGTTTCTCTTTATCTCCGCGGTATCGCGGGTGCACTTCCTCTAAACTAGACTACTCATTAAGTTACTCGTTTAATTAGACCGAGGGTTAGACTATACAGTTGTTGTTTTGAACGCTTTAGTTACTAACTAGAAATTCATGGAGGGGGAAAGGGGGGGGGGAGTATTTTACGAGGTTTCAACAGGTTTTTATGTTCCCAGCGCCAAAAAAAAGTTTTTCGTTTCATCTGTCTCTGCCTATTCATTTCTCCAAAGCATTAAAAGGCTAACTAATTTTATTTTTATTTTAAATTTGTAAATGCTTACAGCTTAAACAGGTGTCCACGGAATTTTAAAATAATTATATAATAGTTAGAGGTACTCCTCCTAAAAGTTTAATCAAACACAAACAAATTATATTTTATTTCAATAACTGTTAAAACAATTTTAGTTTAATTTTACTCGATAATATGAGTGTTTGGTCCAATATAAGTAATCATCATCATCATCAACTGTTTCCAGCCTGTGGCGGGGACCGTTTAGTAAAATGCCTCCATCTCCTTCTGTCCTTCAACCATTCTTCCCCATTTGATCGCTTCCTTTCTTCTCCTCTCACTTGTACACTTATTGCTATTTGTTCCTCCCATCTCTTAATTGGTCTCCCTTGCGGTCTCTTCCCCCACATACTTCGTATCCATTAAGTACTGTTTTGCATAAAATAAATGTATTAACTAAAAGTAGCTTTGTGGTATAAGTGAATTATTTCTTTTTTTTTCGTTCTCCTGAAGATATTTTAAAGTTTGCTTCAAAAAATGTAATATTTAATTATTATAGATATTTATATTTAAAACTCTGCATAGACGACACCATTTACTCTCGTACAAGATGTAGCCGCAATAAGGTGCTATGTGAACATCCAAGATTTTACAAGATTTGCTTTACACAACTTATTGTATGTGATATCATGAACCTGGTAGATAGAACCATTCCTATATTGGGAACAGCTTGGGTGGCCACATTGTCTAAGGCGTCATTCCTGCCATAAACTAAAATGACTGGGAGATCAAGGTTTCAACCACGGCCGGTGTACTGAAGGTTGATTTCCTAAATGGCTATCCACTTTCCCTTCGCGCATATGTGGGTACATTTCCTCCAAATTCAACCTTTCCCATACCTAATACACTAGCGTAATTAGTACATTGAAGGGTGACTTGGCGGTCTTAGGGTATGGTGTCAGACTTTTGTGCTGGGGGTACGGGGTTCAATCCTTGATCCCAGCACAGGTTTATATGATTGCCAAATCCTTCCTTCCCCTCTCACAAGACGTGTATTAATCACAACTTGTGAATGTGGGGAATGCCAGGCCTCTACCATGGTTCGGATCCCATGTTTAACTGTAGGTCCTCCATTTCATCTCACAACCACCTTACCATTACACATTAGCGTAAGTGCGTATAACCCGAACGGGTAGTAAGACGTGGTGCTAATAATAATACTACATTGAAGAGTTCTACCTATGAGCCCCTCGTTTGGTGACCAAATTGAAGAACTCCTTCTCGTCCACAGTAGGACGGATTGTCGATTTCTGTGACAGA
>CABFOV010003528.1:0-12109 GCA_902141375.1 Timema poppense
CTACATGAAAAACAAGTCTAGAAATAGACTTTACATGCATTCGGATTTTCGAGTCAAAGTGTCAAACTTGTCCAGTGATGGGGAAAAAAAGAGGTTTCACTTAGATCACTAATGCTAGACCCAAATTAATAAATGTGAACTTTTTCACAACTAATAAAGCTTCATGCAGGCCTAACTAACCTTTTTTGTGTTAACTATTACTATTATATTCATTATTATTACAACTAGAGTTAGTGTGAATATAAACGTATGTAAAAACACATTTGACTCGGACTTACTTGCCAAATTCTCAGTTTTATAGGTTTTCTAACATTAACTATTTGTGGTATTAATATTGGGGGGAGGTTGCTATTTTATATACATAGAATAGATTAGATTCTAATGATTAGAAAAATTGGGGGTCCACTGACCTCAAAGAGCCTCTTGGGGAGGTGATTGGAAACCACTGCACTAAACGAATCTTATATTCTCTGCGAGCCTTGGCATGTGTGTGGCTTGCGGGCTGCTAGTTGAGTAACACTGTATCCCCCCCTCAAACACCTCGCCTCCTTTTACAGTCCACCCCTCCTCCACCAGTTCAGTCTCAAGGCCTCACGGCTCCTCCAATACCGTAGTCTAAACAATACCAAATACAACCGAGACTGCCAAACAAATAAATATTTGTTTAGAAAAAGAAAAGTATTAAACGTTTATTTCATTTTCATGCGGTAGATAAGTTTTTTAACCATGTCACTGGAAAAGGCGTCAAGTCCAAAACTTGAGAATTGGTTAGTATTTGTCTACAAATATTAGGGGAATGTTTGTACATATGTTAAAAAAATTACCATTACTTTGTAAAATTTTCCAAGAAGGTTTAAAACCATTGCTTTTGTAGTATTTTAAAAAACACTTTAAAAACGACAAATTCTCGTTGTTGTTTGGTTTGGGAACAATACCATTTTAAAAATACCCCTTCAAAGGAAATTTAAAAAAAATCTAATCCGATAGGTAGGTAGGGGTTTTATTACCTACATCTATTTCAATATTTAATTAAGGATGTTTGAAATCAAAGTGCTTATAAACATATTGGGTTCAAAATAAATGAAGATAATGTAAAGTGGAGGAGGTTACATTATGATAAATTACGTACCTTGTATGGACTATAATAACTTTTCTATCTATAATAACGGTTCTTTACATAAAAATTGGATTGTAGCAAATCTTATAGTTATCATAAAGGTTCTTCCTCTGCAAAATTGAACTGTGTTAACTTTTTTTTAGCTATAAGACAGGATCTTATTAAGAAAATTGAACTTTAAACATATTTCCAGATTAATATTTTATTAATATTAAAATTGGACTGTAGTAAATTTTCTAGTCACCAGAAAGGTTCTTATTGTGAAAATTGGAATGCTGTAAATGGTTTAACGGCACGTGGTCGTACCCATCACGGTGTTCTTGGTTCGTATCCTGACCGGGCTAGTACACGTCCTTATCGCCCTAGATTCACGTGCGTCAGCTTATATCTCGGCGCTAAATTTAAATATATTGTGTTCGAGCTCCAGGTAGTTTCACGTTCTCAAACAACAAGACTGGGTTTGATTTAAATGGCAGTTAACATAAATTAAAGATCACAAATTGATTATTAGGATTGGTTAATTCCGCACTTTGGTTCTGGTTATAAAAAACTATTATTACTAATGAAAGTTGAATTGGGGTAGTTGCGTGAGTGTTGAACACACGACCCCTCTGTATGATGGTGTTTTTACAACGGCTGCCGCGAGGGCTTCTTGCAACCCTCACCACGTCCCCGTGAACCCTTGTCCAGACTTGAACAGAACAACGAACACGAACATGTTCGCGACAAGTGTGGGCGGTTTTCCGAACAGAACATTGTAACAAATGGTGTTCGTTGTTTTGTTCGGCACCAATCCACCAGTTGTCGGCTTTTGCATCAAAGGATGTTCGTGTTCGGTCTTGTTCTAGTCTGGACGCCTCCGCGAACATTTCCCCGAACATACAGTCATTGGCCGGACAGCAGCGGAGTCACAATTGTGTTTTGATTTTTGTAAATAAGTCTACATATATCTATATATCTATATATATATTTTTTTTTTTGAATGTATTTCTTTATTATTATTATTATTATCTCATTATTTTAGAATATTGTAGACAAATGTATAGGCCACCAGGTAATCTGGAATCCTGAAGATTCAGATGACTATAATAAAATAAAATAAACACTATGCGTGAATGATATTAGGGCCGTGATGGACAGGGATAGAAACGAGTGCAGTAAAAAAATGGAAAGTTTTTATCCGCCCTTAGAAAGTAAAAATAGAAAATAAGATACCATTGGTACAGGAAAAATTAAGAAATTATAAAAATACAACTTATTATGTACATAAATATATATATATATATACACAAGTATATATATAAATATATAGTATATATGTATAAATATATACATCAATAACATTTTTTGTAGGTTAAATATTTGCTTGACCTCAGTGAGCAAAATATCCCCTAAGAGGATACTTAAGGACAACTAGGGGAAGATTTTTTTTGGCAGCGCGTTTACTATCCGTTTAGGTTATATGTCTATGTACTAATCACACTAATGAGCTAGGGGTTAGATAGATTTAATTTAGAGGAAGTGCATTTAAGTTTGCGTGGTGAGCGTAGGGAAACTATTTGGGAAAAGTCTTTCACTACACCCGACTGGGATCGAACTCTGATCTCCCTCTCCTCGTTATTCTAGTGTAACACTAGAATGACGCCTTAGACCTTGCGGCCATAAAGGTGGGTAGGGTTAGGACCAAAGGGGTCCTTTTTTTTACCTGATTTTCTGTGAATGATGCTACACCTTTTCTACCTGTTGCTAATTTCCCTAATGGCATACCTAAATTTCCTAAAACGACTTATAGACTGATTGTTCCCAAATTTATATTTCCAGAAACGTTCATTTTTTAATTTGTTTTACCAAATAAGAGACGTTATTTGTGAAAGTAAATAAGATTAATACTTAAAGTAATTTGTTTAATTTATTTGTAATGATCTTTACTTATGTACAATAATTCAATTTTTTTTATGGTTTAATATATCACAATAAACACACACACACACACACGAGGGATTTTGTTCTCCATTTGTTTAATTTAATATATATTTTATTCGTTAATAAAAATAATTTAAAAAACCAACCAACTATGGGAACACGTTGCGAACATGTTCTGTTCTGTCTGGACGCGACTCAACTAAAACTCATAAATCCTGCTAAAGTTAATATGAAATATATGTTATACTTCAATTGTCTAGCTTTCAGAAAGTTCTTCCTGTGAAAATTAGACTTTAACAGCGTCTCCAGCCATAAGATACGGTTCTTCTTATGAAAATTGGACTGAAGTTAGTGCTTGGTGGTCCCTCGGACAGAGTCAACTGCCCCAACACAGCCGGGTGAACGGAATCATCTAACCCTGGCCTTTGTAACGATGCAGGCGATAGAGCGTGCCAACTACCGCCCGCCACTGCCGTTGTTTCCAAAGCACGACCAAATGAACTGGGTGGATGGAGCCGTCTCAACTGGAACATCTCGACCGAGCAGTGACGTGGTCAAGGGACCTTCCTTGCTTTTCGGTTGGACTGAGTTAAGGTCGTTCGACAGTTTGCAAAACTAAGATTGAGCCTATGACTCATGGCGAGGAATTCGACTCTGCGTTGTTTACGCCCT
This sequence comes from Timema poppense, assembly GCA_902141375.1. Lineage (NCBI taxonomy): Eukaryota > Metazoa > Arthropoda > Insecta > Phasmatodea > Timematidae > Timema > Timema poppense. The sequence goes on from CABFOV010003528.1 coordinate 3,713, forward strand.
GGGAAAAATAACCGTGTGTGTTTGCAGTCATTTTATATTCATATCCTTCTTCTTATGCTAAGGAAGGTAAATGTTAGTATTTACAAAATTGGTTTATGCTCTTCCTTTCAAAAATATGTAATTATTGTTTTATGCCCCCCTCCACCGCCCCCCCCCCAGAAGAATAGAGATATCAGGTCAATGACTAACCTAACCTAACCTAACCTAAACTAACATAGCCTACCAACGTTCCTCCATACTAGTAGTTCTGAAACAAGACCGATCAAAAAGTACACGTCATATACGTCCTCTCATTGACTTCCGGTTGCTGGTATCAAGTCTTTGACTCGTCGACGTGCGCGAGCACTTGCAGTTTATTTAAGGTGGGCGCTGACGCCTATAATTTTTCAAAAGGCGCTACCAACCATGCCCCAGGGAATTAAATTCAACATACTGAAGGTGGGGTAAAGGGGTATCTTGTAGAAGATAGCAGGTAGCAAGAAATATATCATCCAATTCCAACAGCACCGATCATGTAAGGAAGCCAGCGTCCGCTTTACTTGGGTGTGTCATTAGTTGGGACTATCTGACTCTCTGTCTCGGCCTGCCATATTATGTTCTGCTAGTCAGTGTTGTCTCTACAATCGATACAGTACAAATGAGAAATTTCATGAAATAATCATTTCAAATCTATTTTCCCGATGAACAATTCGGACACGTTAAAAATTGACAAGTAAGTGGTAATAGGTTGAAAAAAAATTAATTTAAATAACGAGATTGTGTGCTACAAAATGAGAGAAAACCAAATTATCGGTGTATAAAAATAACATAATTTATATATGATTAACATTTGTGTAATTCTACCACTTTTGAACTGCTTATACATCAAAATGTATTTGTCTTGAACATATTATAAATATTTCATTGTGTACAACTCATTTGAATGTCAAGTTACACTAAATTTCAGCCCCATACATTAATAATTGTACCTTAATATTGGTACGGGAAAAGCATGATATAGAAAGTTTGACCCCTGAACTGTAATGATTGGAAATCAGTGAATAACTATTTAGAGCTCATACTTATACACTTGTTCAAATTTTACAATCAATTTGTTATTGTCGAATGACCTAAAGGACGTTGCCTACTTGGTGAGATTGAAACAATTTTTCGGCGTGGGTTGCGTCTTAGCTTGACACACTTAAGCACTCTAAGCACTATCATACTTAGGTGCCAAAGTGATAAGTAGAGAAAGGTAATAAAATAAACAACTCGACCTACGAGGCCTCTATCTTATCTACTGGTAACACATCTTCTCTTCCTCTGATGGGTATAAACACTCACTCCACTATTTGTGCCTGTACAGCATTGCCATGAATTTCAAAATTACCCTTTACTTTTCTTCTATTTCAGATAGATACATGATACGACGGTCTTTTTTAATTTAAATTTTGGATGGAAGATTCATACTGCTCATTTCTGTGACTAAACAAATGTGTTTTCAAAAATATTATTTCAAAATCAACACAATTATTTTGTGGTGCTGTAGGACTATTTGTATAATTATTTTATAATGATATTATTATTACTAGCACTGCGTCTTACTACCCGTTCAGGTATACGCACTTACGCTTATGTGTAATGGTAGGATGATTGTGAGATGAAATGAAAGACATAGAGTTTAACGTGGGATCCGAACCATGGTGGAGGCCTGGCAATCCACACATTCACAAGTTATGATTAATACACGTCTTGTCAGAGGTGAAGGAAGGGTTTGGCAATCAGATAAATCTGTTTCGGGACAAAGGATTGAACCCTGGACCCCCAAGACAGAAGTCCAACAACACATTACCTCTAGACCACCAGGTCAACTAAATAACATTATTCTATTCACAAAGATCCAATCTACGCTATTATACCAGTTTACCTTTCGTTTCCTTCTTAATGATAAACAGAAATATGTGGATTTTTGTATTTTTCAGAGGGAAAATGTCAACTTTTAAACTATGTTTACAAGTCTGTATATGTATAGAGTCATGGAAAGTAGCTTTGTGTTCATTCCAGTAAACAACAAACTCGAATACTGTTGAAGGTTTGGTCAATATTTAATCTAAACGCAACATCTGATTGGCAATATCTCTGTTACCTATTCAAACCCCTTAAAAACTAGTGCGTGCGCACGCGCACACACACACACACACACACACACACACACAAAGGCTCTTAATACACGAAATTACAGTCATTGAAAATATCCGTCACAATTAATGGGAGGGTGGAAGGGGAAAACGGGACTTTATAGACGAAGGGCGCAGGGGGGTACATTTTTTTTCATTTTACGTCATGATCTATTTGCGAGACTCACGAACAAAACCGATTGATTAAATGGTGAGATCAGAAGGAAAACGACTCATGAAACGTTTGAAAAATAATTAAATCAAACTCGTCACAGGATACGAGAAGATTAGTGTGTTGTGTTCTTTTCTTTATCCTAGAATCTAGGAGAGCCTGGAGATTGATGTAAGAACAGACACAGGCGAGCTCGTGCCATTTGAATTTTGAAAAGTTGGCGTGAAACTGTATTTTCGAAGCTGCTTAACATGAAATGTCCCTACCAAAGATACTACCTACGCCAACCAGGCGGGAACAGAAATATCTTCTTTCTACCATGGTGCGTTCCCTATCAACGTGCTGATGGAATAGAGAATTTTTTCCAGCCAATCAACGTCGTCTATTCAACGTGGCTATACGACAGCGTGTGAGGCGGGACATAACCAGAAACGAAAAAAAACCATTTCGGTGGCTACAATGTCTAACGCGCTACTCTCGCAGTAGACTGGACTGCCAATGACGGGGAGATCCAGATTTTGAATCTCGGTCGGGTATACTGAGGGTGGTTTTCCACCTTCCATCCACGCAAATGTGGGCACACTTCATCTGAATATAGCCGTCCTGCTACCCGGTAGGGTTTTATACATATTTACTAATTACGCTGATACACTGGATGATAAAGACTGATTTTTAGAGGCATGTATCCCCATTTGTGTAGAGATAAAGTGGAAAAAATTAAGGAAAAAACGCACCTTCAGTACACCCGACCGGGATTCGAACCCTTATGTTCACATCATCGGAATTCCAATCAATTGTGAGAGCTTTTAAACCATGCGGCCACTGAGTTGGTCACAGTGATGGACTAAATGTCGGGGGACTGGCTGACATGTCTGTTATATAATTAAGATATTTCATAATTTGCGTGTGCTGTTATAATGAGTTGGTTCGTGAAAGTGTACGTTAAGTACTCCAAATAATAATTTAAAAAATGACACCTCCGGGCTACGAAATGAAATCCCTCTTTGTCTGGATCCTTTACTAGTCTACCTTGAGGGCGCGGCCAAGATGCAGACTTGCGGCGGTGGAGGCAGCCCGAGTGGGAAAGGGGCGTAGTCCTTGGAAGAACACGAGCCTTGAAAGACACGCCAACAGACGGCGCAATAAGAATAAGGAAAAAACAATAAGAAAGAGTGACCACGTCATTAGACCATTTGTGACTTATTTTTTTTTATCACCGCGTCTTACTACCCGTTCAGGTATATACCTATATACTAATTACGCTAATGATTTTAGAGATTAGGAAGATTTTATATATAAGAAGTGTACCCCCATTTGCGTGGAAGGAGAGTGAAAAACCTTTTAGAAAAATCATATTCAGTACACCTGACCAAGATTCGAACCCCGATCTCCCCGTCATAGGTAGTCTAGTCTACTGTGAGAATAGTGCGTTAGACCACGTGGCCACCGGAGCGGGTGGTATTGATATCCTCCATCAAAAGCGACAGCTGGAGATCACATGACTTGACGTATGAATGTATGAGAGTAATTTTAGTAGGTTTTAAAATTGTCAAAAAAGTTTATTTTTATCTAAATAGTGCTGTAGTTTCATTTGATAATGCATGGTTTATCGTTTATCACCATCTTATTACATATTCATAAACCATTAATAATTGATTTATTCTTTTTTCTATCACTTTGTTAAACAAAATCGCAAGTCACTATTCAAACAGGATTTTTTTTTCTCAATGTGTTCAAATTTATAGAGTGCTCCGTTTAGAAGATAAAAAAAGAAAGCTCTGGTGTCAATAATCCGGGTGACAACGTGACGAATGTGACAAGAGACACACCTTGTCACGGTCCAGTGTGACGGGGCAATATTTACAGACTGCTTTGAGTGGGATTGGCAATTTTGGATACTAGCAGTGCTGGCCGTTATTGGAACTGAATTGGCCGTTTATTCATCTTATTAATCTCAGTGAAAGGGGAAACCACAATTTCTTCAACGATACATTTTTCAGCCACACTGGGAATTGAACCCGGGAATCTTAGCTCAATAAGACACGCAACCCACTGAGTTAAGGTGTCGGACAAGCGATTATTCTCCAAATTTATATACGGTGTGTGTTTTAAATGATAAATATCAATGTAGGCCTATACTTGTTTTTTTTAGATAACTTAAATTAAGGGTACTTAGTTAACTGACAAAAAGACCACCTCTGTGGGGTATCGGTCAGAGCTCCAGCTACAGATCCAGAGGTCCCGGGTTCGATCCCCGGCGCTTCCAGATTCTTCTATGTAGCAGTGAATCTGAAACGGGGCCAACTCAGCCTCGTGTATGAACCAGGGTGGACACCAACGTTTTCTTGCTGCAGGCAACTATGTTGCCACTAGTTGCCTCATTGTAAAGCCACCCTTACTCCTGTCAAGAGAATCAACTGGAGACCCAAATGTTTTGGTAAAAAGTTGTTTGAAATCACACTAGATCTTTTCAGATAGCATTGATGTTAATGTAAAACACGGCCAGTGGTAAAAAAACAATCAATTAAATGTCATTAAGACCGGCTAATAAAACCCAGCCCCTACAGAACATAGCCGGGAGAATCTCCCTCCCCCTTCGTATAATCTCATTATTGGACCTTGATTGAGTCACGTTACTATGGCGACTGTGCCATCCGATGGTTATTGCTCTCCTTTCACCTCCAAAGCCTTCATTAGCTTTGCTGCACGGGACCATAAAAGTAACAGAATCGTTTTATTGACGAGTTTTTTTTTAACTAAAATCTCGTTCCCATCTCCCCTCTCCTTTCACCTAAAATGTTCAATAGGCTGCCAAATGATAAAGGCATCATCTCCATAGATAGTATCATTTCAACAAAATGCAACATTTCAACAAAAGGCATCATTCTCACAAAAGACATAATCTCCACAAAAAGCATAGTTTTCATAAAATAAATCATCTCAACAAAAATAATAAATCATCTCCACAAAAAGCATCATTTCCGTAAAAGGCATAATCTTAACTAAAGGCATAATTTCAACAAAAGGCATCGTCTCATCAACAGGCATCATCTCCACAAAAGGCACTATTTCATAAAAGGCATCATCCAACCAAATAAAATACACTAACATTTTCTTGGGTCCGTGACTTACTACCCGTCCGTTCTATCAGCATATGTACATTACTGGGGTAGAGATAAAAGAAAGGTGGAGATTTAGAGGAAGTGTATCCTAAGTTAAGTGGAGGAAGAGTGATGAAGGAGTATTTAGGAAAAACCTCCTTAGTTGAGATTCAAGGTCTTACCTCCTCCAACATCAGCATCGGTCTGACGCCTTTGTCTGCCCGCCCACTGGTACAAAATAATCTAAGCCATGTGTATTGCATCATGCTAACTGACTATACATATGTTTAAATAAATAAAATAAGTTTATGGAAAGATAAAAATCTAAACTATTATTAGAATCGGATGAAAAGGTTCTCTATTGTTCATCAGATGGTGTTATTAATCAAACAGATGTAACTCGAGAGGACCCAAGGAACCATAGTTGTGTCCTGTCTGTTCCCCTTTAGGGCAGGTATAGGTGAATTTCTAGGCTCAAGGACACATCTAGGCTCCAGGCTCTAATGTCATACGACAACACGCAAAGAAAGATATGAAGAAGTCAAGCTTTTTAATTGAGATTTTTTTTTTAGCTAAACGCATCTTAGTCACCAATAAGGATTACAAACTATTTAATTACACTAATTATAATGTTGGATTTCTAGAAAATGTATTCGCATTTGCAAGGAGGAAGAGTGGAAAGCCATTAAGTAAAACTAATCTTACTATACATTAAAGGCTGACATTCAAACCCCAGTTTCTCCGTCACCAGAGAACCATACTATACTCATTTACAAGTTCAGTTGATAAGCTGGAATGAATGGGGATTTTTGCTGGTACTAACACGATCAAAATCATCAACCGACCCCATGGCTCTATATTGCAAGAACATTTGTCTCATTAGTATACGATCAGTAAAAAAACAAATAGAAGGACAAATAAAAATAATAATTTTGTAAAAAAAGTAATTTACGGCAATCTAAATTAAAGCGGATAAAAGCAAGTGTTTTTAGGAAGGCTAGTAGCAGCGAGACTCTTGTGCTATCCTTCACCAGCCTATCGACTGAAACTGCAAATGACTATAGATGAGCCTGACATTTTAGTTGGCGTGCCCACCAAAACGGGTGAGCTGTGTTACTGAATTGGTCTATCATGGCACGACTGGTTGACGGGGAGTGCGGAGGGGGAGCGTGGGCGTTAATTTGAAATTTGAGGTGAAATACTTTTCGAGAAACTGCTTGAATAATCACCTATTAAAAGAATGGGGAAAATGAAATATGAGGCGTAAGGATGCAAGAGTATTCGCCTATGAAGAGGATGAAAGTCACAATATTATTGAATGAATCCCCTACTCCGCCCTGACATGGGTGTCTTGCCTCTTCACTGCCAACGAATAGTTAACATTGTTGTCATTATGGCCCGAGGTCATTGCTACATAGACTAATTTATATCTAAAAAAATACTAGTTCTCTCCCTAAAACATATTATCAACAGGTAGAGAGAGAGTAAAAAAAAAAAAGAAAAAAAATAAAACAAAGGGACAACATATATTTTATAAAGTTAACTTCTCACGAAATGATGCCAAGAGCAACATGAAATATATTTAACTTCATAGATTTTTTTTTTACAACGTATAGACTTGCGCCTTAAAATTATGATTATTAACTTTTAAAAAAGAGTCTGCTCAAGCTTCACAATGTGGTATATTTTCTAAAATTACATCTTTAAATAATTTAAACTCTAGATCTAACTACGTGTATAATTTATCACAAGACTGTGTGGGTGAACGTAAACTGTTTATAAAGAACAAGTTTACTAATTACATATATTTATTTGAGATATTTAACGTGCACTTTCTGAATCAGCTGCCTGTATCAAGTCTCAATCATTTATATGAGCGAGGGCGAAAGGTCCTACCAATTTTTCCGGGAAAGATATTTTCATAATATATCTTCCAGGGTTCATTCATATACTACAATCGACATAGAACCGACGGTTTTTAATTCCCCTTCGAAGGAAGTTGTAATACGGATTTTTATCACTTGAAAAAAAATCTGTCGATCCCGGTTGGGTTTTAACCCATGATCATTGGGTCCTGAGGCCAGCACTCTATCCCAATATCACACACATCGACGAACAAATAACAAATATCAAAGTGTAACCATCCCACAATTCCGACAGCATTTGTTGGCTATTAGAAATTATTAGAACGCGGATAATAAAGAGAGTAGCGTGTAAAGATCGGATGTCTAATGAAGAAGAGAAAGTAAGGGAAAAGGGAACCAATCTTAAGGTGTTTATACGTCGAAAGGCTAACTGGACGGGTTATAATATGAGAAGAAATGGCTTATTGAGTGACGTCATAGAAGGCAAGGAGGAAAGGATCAAGAATACCACGAATGTAACTGTTAGATGACCTCAAACAAGGAAACAAGATTAATTTTCAGGATATAAAAAGGAAGTTGTTGATAATACAAGCTGGAGGACTCAATTTGGACAAGGCAATGGACCTGTTGAAAGACAGAACACTTATAAATAATAATAATAATAATAATACATAATAATCATAAGCAATAGTTTTGTATGTGCATCGTACATTGGTGATTCTTGGGTTGTTACCAGGGTGAGTGAGTCTTGACGTAAATATTCTAGTAGACAGTTTTCTCTCCCCTTTATTATCCAATTGATCAACCACACACACAATAAGGTAGTCGGAGGATAGTAGTAAATTGACTTTAAGTTGTGATGGAAGGGAGCGCTAGTGAATTTAGCTTTTCCCAGTTTTATAACCAAAAAACTTTTTTTTTTGTAAAAATAGATTTAGGTTGGATCTCTACACATATTAATCTCAAAAGTTATTGAATATTTATGAAAGTACCGTGACATTTGAACACGACTTTTATCTCTTCATTTAAAAAGTTTCTATTAAAATCCCACAACAATTTAAATAGCTTATGGCAAGTATTGATAATAAAGACGATAATTTTTA